>RJWH01005226.1:0-82509 GCA_004363575.1 Solenodon paradoxus | reverse complement strand
AATCAGGTACTGTGATAATTTGGCTGCCACCAGGCGGAGTAAACTTTCAGTCTTGCCACTGAGATCAAAGCAAGACTTAACAACCAACTATCAGCCAGGAGAGCAAGTTCTGACATCCATCCACTTACCAGATTTCATTTGCCCTGGGTTACTGGCTGCTGCTTCTGCAGAAAAGCAGGGCTGGGACTGGATTCACTCTCCTCCTGATTCTAAAACCTTGTGTTGCAAATAGGCTGCTCGGACTGTCATGTCAGCATGAAAGGAAAAGTCCTGGAATGAAACATTACAGATGTGTGCCTCAAAAAACAAAAGTAACTAGTTCACTTCTGGAAACTTAGCCTCTTTTCTCAACGCTAATTTATAGGCAACTAGTAAATAGTAAAAATAATACGAAAACAATATCTGGGTGTGCTAATGGCCATCCTTGGACAATCTTTCTGGAGTGGGAAGTGTCACAGAGCAACTTTTAGCTGTGATGAGCAGTTCACAGTCTGACTTCAAGGTAATAGTCACATACACGCTCCTTTAAATGTTTTTTTATTCCACAGCTGCCCTCAGAGACACCTTTCAATAGACATTGGAATTAATCAGTCAGATTTGTTTTCTTTTTCCACACAAAGTAATCTAAATAATGAATAGTCAAAAACAGACTGATTCCTTTTCAGTCATTCTTACTCAATATTTTTAGTATCCATCTACTTATGGATTTTTAGAAAAAATGTGTAGGTCCCTATTTATTCCTTCTTTCTGTGCCTTTTCTACTTTTTTCTTTTCTTTCTTTCATTTTGTTGTTTTCGTTGCTGTCATTTAGTGTCACACATTAGGTGGTTATAAGGAAGCTAAATATTTTGAAAAACTGCACAGAATATAATTTCTAAGGAAAGAGTGCTTTCTCAAAGTCCTTAGTTTCCTTAATTAAGATGAAAACCTCTGAAGACCAAAAGCAACCTAAGATCTGTTAGATGTTGCAGTCTTTGCTGAATGAAAATTAAGAAATAAAGTGCCCTAAGTAACATCTTCCCCAATTGTTTAGACTTAGGAACTTAGCAGATAACCAAGGGAATGGAACAGAGATGTGACTCATACATTTTGATATAGAAATTGTGAAGTGCAATTCTGTTCTTTTAAGAGCACATTTTCAGAAATGTAATAATGTGTTACATAGCCCTTGAATCCGACTAGGTTAGGCAAATCTTTTTGTTCTTAGGTACCTATTTTTTAAAGAATTTAAAGACTGGAAAAGAGTTCGGTCATGCTCTATAAATTGAAAGGGTTGGACCAGCCAGATCTAAAGTCTCTGCTGACTCCAAGACCCAATGTGGAATTTAAAAAGGGAGGTGGGGTGATAAATGCCCTTCTAACGAGGGAACAGGAAAGCTTAGGAAAATTTAAAAGGGCAAAAAATGAATATGTTTTCCTGTGTTTGGTATTAAGGCCTTATGACTTTCTGCTTGACTTCTGCTGTAATTAGATTATAAGTTCCTTGAGTGCAAAGTCTATATATTTTAATTTTCTTCTTAACTGCAATCAGTTACAGATTTCATAAAATTGTCTCAAAATAAATGGAACCACTATAAAACAGTTAATTCAGTGTATTTTTACTTTGAAAGAAGGAATTTTATTAAAAAAAATTATATAATACATTAACCACCTGGCATCATTTCTTGACAATGATATTATTTTCCTAGTGTTTGCTTTCCAGTTGGAATGGCATACCTTTCTTTTTCCTCAGAAATACTTTTTGAATGTTGAACTCACGATAGAGGTATTATTTATATTCCTTACCAACAGTGATTTCCACTTCAATATAGTCTGTGGTGTTAAACTACTAAGGACAAGTCTCCAATGCTCACTCCAAAACATTATTTTAGCAATGTACAAAACAGAGAAAACAAAATGACTGATGTGCTAGACAGATTGCCTCCACCCCAACTATCCCTGGACATACAACCTCTAACTATATATGCATTACATGGCAAAAGGAACTTTCTAGATGTAATTAAGATTATAGACCTGAAAATAGGGCGAGGACCCTAGATTATTCAGGTAGCTGTAACCTATGTCCATGAGCCTTTAAAATAAGAGACCTTTCTCCAGCTGGAGGCAGATGAGTTGGAGCAGAAGGTGAGGTGAGGTCAGAGAGAATCTAGACATAAGAAAGAGAAGCCTGCCTTTGTTGTCTCGGAAATGTGGACTGATATTAGCAAGAAATGGAGAGAGAGACCCCCAGAGATTAGGAGTGCTCTCTACCCCCATCTGCTAGCTAGCAAGAAAATGGCGACGACTACCCTGTGGACTGACTATTGGATTTGATCCCAAAGTCAAATGAACTTGGAAGTAAGTCGCCCCCGCCCCTCCAGAATGGAGTACATGTAACAGCTTGACTTTGACCTATGTCTCTTTAAGCATAGAACTCAGGTGAGTCACACTGTATTTAGACTTCTGGTGTCAAGAGATTTTGAGATAATACATTCTTACTGTGTTGAACTGACAAATGAGTGGTAGCTTGGTAAAGCAGCAATACGACACTAATGCAGCTGGCAGAGTGATGGACTCAAACTCACTTTTTATTCTTCTGAGATCAACGCCTAATCTGGAAATGTAGTTTTAATGCCTTACGTAATGACTATTGCGCTAGTTAGAAACGGAAAGAATTATAATTCATACAAATCCTCCATAAGGAGTTTACTGTGTGACTAGAGAAACATGAAGTACTATGCTTTACATTGATTCTTCTTTGAGTTTTAAAACTTGTAGTGCTGATGATAAAGTTTTTCATTAGAAGATGTGGTGCATTTTAAATGAGTTAAAGAAGTGCTGAGACAATATCTTATCTATGTTGTTGACTACGTAAATGTCAGTTTTTATTATAGTTCTAAGGAAAATATTTGATCACAAAAAAATAATCATTGCAAACTTTGATATTTAGAATAAAATTTAAATAACTGGAGTTGAAATGAGCATGGGAAGAATTATGGAAATTTTGTCAAGTGAGTAGGAGGCAAAAAAAGAGCTCCAAGATTTAAAAATGTACCCGATAATGTGTGGGGAAATAAGCACAATGCTACAAAAAAAAAAAAAAAAAAAAATGAAAAAACAAGTCAACCTGAATAAGGTGAGTCCCCTTGGAGAAGGACTTGCTGGTGTCTTACATGGTGAAACTCTAAGTGTCGGTACACCTGCAGTGCATGTCTCAAATATTTCCTTCTTATTCCATGCCTGCTGAGAGTTGAAATTCAGCTGCTACCAGATCTAGAATGTGACAGCTTGGATAAGCTGCAAACTTTCTTTGTTACGTTGGTCTCCTTGCTATTCTTGTCAAGCAATAACTGTTAACAAGTTCTAGATCATTCTATGGGTCTCAAATTGCCTTCCTTCTTATATCTACTCCATCTCATTTGACTCATTTTGGTGTTGATGTTTTCCTTGCAAAGGATAGACATCCAAGAAAAGTAAGTAAGTAAGTAAGTTCTGGGGTTGAGGAACAATTAAACTCAGGTTCTCAGACAATGAATGTAGACTTCTGTCTTTTTTTATTTACCAGTACTCTTCTCTGTATCAGAAAATTTCTGTCAGGTTTCCATTTTAAGGTTAGAAATGTAGCCTTTAACATTAGAATGCTTACATAACATTCAAGGTCATGATCTCAAAAAGGGACAATCTCTTGATTCAGTCCTCAGTAATCCTTGTAAAAATACTTCAAGGTCACAAGTCTTTCTTAGCTCTGGTTCATTCTCACATGCCCCGCCCCTGATCACCAGTAGCTCTTTATGTCTCATTCTGGTTCCAGCCTAAGTTGCTCATTTAACAGGGGTTTGGATGTATTATTTTGGGATTTATTTTCTTCTAATCTTCAATTTCTAAGTGCTGTGTTATGACTCTTGCAATCAGAGATCCTTAGCAGGACCTTAGAAGGCAGAATTCTAGAGAGATGGTACAATATAATTGAGGAAGTAAGTGCTATAATTTGGGATGTGAAATAATAATGAAAATGGAGAGACAATATAAAATACCAAAACACTGTAAGGAAAGATACAAGAGACATTAAACAAATAGATGGCGTACACGCTCTTGTGTTCTTGGTGAAGAATGATCGTGAATGCCACTACCCCATATTCCATTATGAAGAGACACCAGTGTGTACGCCACAAGCTGGTGAGTGCATCAGAAATTAAGTCTGGAGTGGAAAGAGTGAGTACCCTAAGTTATAAATATTTATGACTTAGGTATTTGCATCAAGATCTTCTTCATAATACAGGCCTATTGTTGGACTTACATCTTCCACATTCATTTACCAGGGTTTAAATTGTAGCATGTTTTAAACACAGATTAATTCTTGTTCTCAATTATTTACTTCTTTTGGCCTTTAACTTTTAAGCTGAAAAGATGAATATCAAGAAAAGCTTTTTTTTTTCCCCACTCTAATGAAGGGAGTAGGAGAGGGCATATTCTGAAGTCAGACTCTACCCCCTTTCATCTCCTTTAAGTCCCTTCTAGACTTTTTCTGATATCTTCCAAAATGCCTGGATAGAGGAGGTGTTAACTACATCTGCTGAATAGAACCAAATGATTATATCTTCTATGGGAGAAACACTGGTAATAATATATGACATTTGATATAGAGTAGAAATGTTATATTAGCATCTTCCTCCCATGTAAATATCCCAGGTGCAATTAATGCCATTCATTGGTATACTGGTGTCATTTTATATAAATGTACTTCCAAAAACTCATTGCTCAGTGTGCCCTTTAATGTCAGGTAAATCACAGCATTACTGAGAAAATAGCTTAGATCAAAGAAATCCAAAACATTCAAGTCAATTAATTCATGAACTTCAATAGCCACACTGGATGGTGAGTCTCTAATTTATTTTAAAATGTGACAGTTGAAGCAAAAAGATGCTGGTTTAGAAAGTTGTACGTGCGAAGCATTAGCTGAAAGAAGCACAGATTTTGATTGAAGTACCAGGTTTGGAATACTTTAAAACTCCATTCAGCAGCATCATAAAGATAAATGAACAAAAAAAAAAATAAATGAAGGGGAACTATAAATTAAGAAGAAATCTGATAAGGTAGAAGAATTAAACCCCTGTTGTAATATTTTCAGATTCTGTTTTATGTGTACTAGAGTAGACAAGAAGTTGTATTATTCATCAAAAGTGAAAGGGATTGAATTAAAATTAATAAGCCATAATGCTCCTTATTGGGTTCATGCTTTAGAAGTTCAGTGCGATAGCAACTGAATGGACAATTTCCATAAATAAAGGAAGAGAGTTATTATTCAAACCCATATGGTAAGGGCCACTTCAGTTGCACCAATTCTCAACTCTGTGTTAAATAAAGAAAGTTTAAGACAAAACTTATATTACCTTTCTGCTCTCTCATGCAATAATAATAATATGGTCAACTTATTTGAAATACAAATTAAAATACTGCAAGGCTATATTTAGACTTGGTATCTTGAAAATAGAGACAAATAATGTCGTTTGAATCTCTTCATATAAAACTAAAGTCTTAGTGGTGAAATTAATGCTGTATATTCTGATGTTGATTTATAATGACACACTCCTGACACAAATGTACTGTTATAATGCCATGCTACTTCAAAAACAATCATTTAAAAAACAAACTGCATGTCATATCACAATAACTATAGTATTTATAGTGTGAAGTAGCCTCTGTGTTATCCTGCAGGTAAATAAACAGAGCTAGAAATCTTGAATCCACAGGATGAAATGAGGGAAGATAGGGTTTGATTTGACTTAGGATAGTGTTCCATTTTAGGAGAATGAATGACTTTCAGGATGTATACATATCAAAGACAATGAAAGGGAAGAAAGCAAGTGACATGAAAGTGCTATGAGGAAACCATGAAGTAGAACCAAATGACTAATGAAAATCTCTTCAGATATATAGTCTCCAGTGGTCACAGTTTCCCATCAGCTCCATGTAAAGAGATCCTGGTAAATTCCAATGTAACAATTTTGTGAGCTCTTCATCACGGGGTCAGATTACCACTGACAATTCAAACACACATCCCCATGGTTCCAACTTGTCTGGTAAAAGAGAATATGTTTCCCAGTGAAAGTCCTAAGAGTGGCTAGATTGTATGATTTGTTTCACTGACAACCCTAATCTAGGTCTCATAATCACTCTCGGATAGAAATGATGGAGAGATTTTATCTAAACCTCACAGACCAAGAGTGTGGGTAGTGTTGCTCCCAGAACCGCTTATATGTGTCATGCAGCTTTGTTCCCAGAATACTCGGTGGCATTTCTATCTAGAAAATTGAGAATTGAACTGTACATTAGCCTTTGTGACTCCCGAAGAATGTTCTCACCTGACCAAAATAAGTAGGAGTACTGGAAAGCCATTTAAATTTTCTTTACAATTTTTTATACTAAGAATCATATTGACTATTTTTTCCAACCTATTATGGTATCAACAATTTCTTTATGATGAAGGGGACGTAAGAAAAAATGAACTATTGTCATATGGAGACGATATAATGGTAAGAACTCTTTGAGAACCATCCCCCTGTCAGCTCAGCTGCTGAAGAAAATTGCAGGGTAGTTGTGACGGGTGTTACAGAACTCACCTGCCCCATCTTTCACATTTTTTGGAGGGAGAATCAGAATCTCAGGAGGTGAATCTGGGCCCAGGTCCTAGATGATTTCTTTTCCAACCAAACAGTCTGAAGGAGAAGAGAATAAGGACATTAAGGGTCTATATTTTGGGGAAAGGGAAAGATCAGGTGCCAATGCCTTCTTCAAGTCTACTGGTAATATTGTGTTAAATTTAAGCAAAGTGGATCTTGGAATAATTACATCTGCTTAATATAATTATAAGCATGTATGTAATGTCATGCTTTTTACCTTTTCTACCTACTATAACTCCACAAAAAGTAGCAGTTCTCTTGGGCAGATATTAAGTAGAAAACTGAGTTAACAATAATTTTCTTGTAGTTCTTCTTTGCAGGGAGTGTGTGAAAATTGTCCCCAAGAATACTTAATACAGAGTAAGTCTTGCCAATTGTTAACTCTACTCTTTGGTAAAGGATGTTTGCTTTTTTAATCTCAGCTTTTTATGTAGTATCATAGCAGAGTTACATGAATGTCACGTATCAGAAAAGAAAAAAATATATTAATAAAACCCAGCATCTAATAGAAAAACATTCAGTAAATGACAGGACAAACTTCACAGTAAATATTTACTTTGATAGTTTCAGTGAAAACTTTACTGGAATGAAATCATAGCTCATTAAATAGATTTTGGATATTGATTATCCATCCAATCTAATGATTACATGAACTTTCTAAATGGAACATTTCCAGTATGGTAGGTAATTACAGCTAAGTTAAGATTCAGTTATGTCCTGATTTGATTTTCTTGGTAAGTTATCATAATAAGTATCTCTATTTATCTATTCACATCTAGAGCTTTGGAATGACGTGCCCTCTAAAGGGTTTTATTTTCTGACGTGCAGGGAAAAGCTGGAGAACTAGAGGAGCATTGTACTGCAACTTGACAAAGCTGAAGGGATCCATGAAATTTGATTGTTTGTGCTTAATGTGATTTTATTTTCACCCAGAGGTTAATAGGACTTGAAAATTTTCCTATACACCTTTTAAAGGTAACAAATACTAATGACTGCAGGTTGTCATTTTTGAGAAGACTAATGACATTTCGTATGAAGATATTTGGCATTCTTCCATCCTTGAGCTTCTTTGATGCATGCTCACCAGGTAAGCACTAATGAATGAGTCTCTGATGGCCGTGTTTGGTTGTTTTGTTTTCTGTCTCAACTTGCACTGTGCATGATCTTTGAGACCCATATGAGGCAATCCTGTTCAATCCACACAGGGAAAGCATTAAGCTGAAGATTCATCACTGTGAATGCTTCCTGTCTCCAGATACTGCTGGACATGAGTGCGTAATGTAATGTCGGCCCACAAGTCCCTTGGCAGTACTGCTGCTCCACTTTACAAGTAAAGGGAAAGTACAGTTGAGGATCCCAGGTGAGAGGACAGGACCCTTCAAGTCATTGTGAGAAATCAAGAGTTACAACTCACAGAGCAAGTGGGAGGTAAAAGAGGATGAAGCTTCTGAAAAGGGAGGGATAAATCTTGGTGGTTCTTGCAAGACCAAAATTGCTACTGGATTTTATCACAGCATCAACAGAAAGTCATTGAATATGGAAATGCAAACCAATGAATTATGCACATTTGCTTTGTTAAAGATCCAACAGATGTGAGCTAAGTAATCTCAAGGCAGTGATGCTAGTGTTTAAACCAGCAACTGTGGATCCACTTGAATATCTGAAACTTCTCTGACTGTGAAGAAGGTTCAAGAGCAATCAAACGTGCCAAGAAGGGGTGCCTCAGTACTTTGCACAAACATGTAGTGTTACCTCTGAATTTTTCAGATTTAACAGCACTCTCGTTTTGTAAAAA
Organism: Solenodon paradoxus; assembly: GCA_004363575.1. Lineage (NCBI taxonomy): Eukaryota > Metazoa > Chordata > Mammalia > Eulipotyphla > Solenodontidae > Solenodon > Solenodon paradoxus. The sequence continues at coordinate 74,055 of RJWH01005226.1, read as the reverse complement.
GTCAGTACATTTCAAATATTATCTCTTGCCTCTCTCATGTTGGTCACCCCTTCCATAAGAGCCAGCCTCTGACTGGCTTCTCTCAGCATCCAAAGGACATAAGTAGGAAGCATGCTGAGTCATTGTGCGTTTCTGGATTCTCATGGCCATTTTTTCTTTGCATCCACCTCCAGTGCCTGCTGTACATGAGGAGAGTATCTGCCAGCTAAGACAATGACACAGTGGTTGCCAGTGTTTACACTTCCTCCTTGATAGCTCTGGATGATTTTGGTTTTGATTTTGTTCCCTTGAATTGTTTTGCAGTTGGCTTCCAGAGGACACTTGGTATCCAGATCCTGTCTATCCCACAGGGCACATTTGTTGTTTTTTTCTGGCCATGGAAACGGCCCCCTGTGCCATTTTCTAGTTTAGATGAAGCACTCACGGTGGAAAGGGAGTTTTCCTGCATTCTTACAACTTTCCTCGCTCTCCTACTTGGTTGCTGCAGGCAGCTGCCATTCACCCTCTCTGCCCCCTGGAGACACACCTATACTCTTGCCACCCATGGAGTGGGACTCACCCCTGAGGTTCTTCAGCCCAACTGGGTCTTTCTCTCTTGTACATGCCCCCCTGGCACTAGACCCATCACAGTGTGAGGCTCATCAAAGTCAGCAGCATTGTGTCGCTGCGGGAGTTAAGGAGAATGAGGAGGAGGTGCGAGCCCTGCGTTCCGCCCACCCTTCCGAGACAAGGAGGAGGTAAAGTATTAACGCCTCATGAAGTATTCTTCTGATGATAATTTCCTTTGCTTCCTTCTTGCAGAAGTCAAAACAAATTTGACTTAGTAAGAAAGCTCAGGTAGAAGATATGGGTCTGGCACCAGTCACATGACCACAGGGGACAAGATGTCTCTGCTGGCAATTCTGAATTAGTTTGCAATGTGCTGTACCCCTCTAGGTCCCTCTGACAGGATTAGCAGTGGGGGTGTCTGGGTCACAGCCTCCACATGTCCGTCTGAATAGAGGGAGAAGAGTGAGTGAGTAGGTACGAAGAGAAAACACAGTGAAAGCAGCTGGGTGGCAGGGATAACATTCCGATGGAGAAGCCCAGCTGGCTTCCACTTCACAGTCAGTCATGAATGCGGAGAGAGGTGGATGGATTTGCAAAAAGGAGTGAGCAGGAGACAGAGAGAGTCCACTGTACCTGGTGGGTTCTGTCAGCTGCCAGTATGAGAGAGGAAGGACTGGAACTCTCAAGAGCATGGTCTGAGAATGAACAGATGCTGAGAATGAACAGATGCTAATGACATAGCACCAGACGCAAAATGTGAGGCACCCATTGTGGGCTGGTTGCAAATGGATTTTAAAAAGAAAACAACATGGAGGAACTCCCCTGAGGACGTCACCTGAGGGCGGCTAGCGGTTCACAGCGAGTGAGAGAAGTGAGGACAGAGTGAGTCATGGAGGGAACTAGATGGAGGAACAAGACAGCAGTGGTGGCCAGTGGCAGCTAATGGGCCGAGGTGAAGGCACTGGTTTTGATGAGGGTTTGTCTGAAAACTAAATAGTTAGTGACAGATTCGGGTTTTAGACACAGCTATAGACCTGGAGGTGGAAAAGAGGAAAGCAGTCACATGAAGGGCGCTCATTTGGACCCCATCACCTGTTTGCTGCAGGAAGAAACAGCTGAGCAGCGGCGCCGTCTCCGGGCCTGGGATTCGAGCTTCTTCACTTGCTTGCTGACTGACGGGGTTTTGTCCATGGAAATACAACAGGTGAGGAGTGACGTTAGGAAAAAGGGATGTAAGAGGACAGCACGGACTTGTGATGTCAAGCAACCTACAACTGTCTGTCGTGCTTGCAAAGGTGCGTTCTGTGAGCGGTCGTCGCCCAGCGTCTAGGAACAGGTTTGCGGTGGAAAACCTGATGCTGCTCGTCGAGTGTGTGGCCGCGACACTCCACGGACGTCCGTCGCTTCAGGGTTTTGTTTCGTGTTGTTTTAATTTCACCTAGAACTGGTGTCTCGTAAAATGCATAAAATTGACTTCTGATGATTGGTATTGCTGGTATTAAGAAGAGCACTTTTATTATTATGTTTAGAGTATACACTTTGGAGAACCGAACAGTACCATTTACAGATTTCTGTATCTCTTCCCTCTGGAGTATAGCCTAGCACACAGCAAATGTCAAAACTATTGGTTCAGCAAAGGGCTATTAATTGCTGATCTATTAATAAAGTCGGCTGTCTTTAAGGTCACAAAACTTTCAGTTATAAGATCAAATTAGTGGCACAACCTTCTATTTCCCAGAGCCGCTTCCTTCTGCAATTCAAAGGTGTTTCTCACACGCACTTGATCACATGACCTGTCTTACAGTTTTGACACAGTTGTTCTGATAAGGAATGACTGGGCCTCACTGGCCACGGGTGTGATAAATATTTAGCGAAAAAATATGGTTCTGCTTTTTTATTTTAAATTACAAAAAAAATCTAGAGCAGAAAACATGTTAAGATATATTTTCAAATAATCATTCACTTAATATGTATGCATGTTATTTAGGAGGCTTTTCCTATAAAAACACCATACAATAGGTCTGGTATTAATTATAGGTTTTTATTAAGGACAAATGAAGGAAGCAAAAGCACATTTACCAGGACAGCAGAATGGAAGTTAAAAAAAATCCTCTAAAGTTTACATTAATGTAATGAAGAGAAACATCTTCAATATTCAACTTTATCCAAAGAAAGCTAAATATATGATTCAGTGATTTATTTTAAAATGTGAAGTAAATCTGAGTTAAATGAGTTTAATATTTTGGAGAGCTAAATTCTTGGCTCTGGGATACTGAAAAGAATAAAAGTCTGAGCAATGTCCTAAAGAGCTAAATACATTTTAAAATAAGAAAGGAGAGGGAGGTTAAGTTGGAGTAAGAGGCAGACAGAGAAAGAAAGAGACGAGTTTAATGTTGACAGGTTTTATATAGCCTGAATATAGGAACTATATTAGGCTCTCCGAGCTATTAGAAAAATTGGACAGGGCACAGGCTTTGGAAAATTATATCTTAGCATGTATAAGTGAAGTGGTTTCCTCTTTATAATTCTACAAAGAGGAGAGATGGTTGGGGGGAGACAGGGATTATAGTTTAATTTAGAAAGCATTTGTGGGAGGAATTTTTAGGAGACTTAAAACTACTTATCTTATTTTCTGAGAAAGACACTGGAATATCAGACATTAGGTATTCTAGCTGGGTGAAGAAAGCTTTAGAGTTTCAGTAATTAGCTTCCTCTTCCAAAACAGTTTGGTTCCAAACTTGACTTAGTAATGAATGAATATTGAAGGCTGTCAGACTCTTTTTTCTTTTTTTTGGAAAGACAAATATTTTTCCATATACAAACAAATAACTTTTTGAATATGAAGCATCTCATGCAGCACAGAACAGTATTTTACCATGCACTCAGCACACTGGAGAGAGAACAAGCATATTTCGACCACATGCTTCCTAAAAACTCAGGACCAACACAAGCACCTATCTATCCCCCTGCTTCCCTGGCGATATAGCATCTGAAAGATTCTTTACAGGGAACACAGTATCTTTCCTCTTCCACATAATTTTCTCTCCTGTTGCAGGAAGAAACTCCCCCAGAGAAAGAAAAGAAGTATCCATCTACTCAAAATAAATGAGAAATTTCTTGAAAAAAACTGAAAATGTTTAGGTTTATTCCAGTTTTATCTAAGCTAGAATAAATTAAGTATAGCTAGAAATCAGATACTTTCTTAGTTAATAAATATATCAACCCAGGAATCATACGAACAGAAATACTGCTATTGATAACAGTAGTAGAAAATCAATAAAGAAGAATTTGCCAAGGCACTCCCATTATTATCACATACTGGGTTATTTATATCTCTTAAAATGCCCCCTTTAATTTCCACAACAATCATCTGACAGAGGTATTAAGTCCATGTGCGATGGGAACACTGAGATTTGGAAGAGGTGAAGTAACTTATTCAAAGTCACACACAAGTAAACGAGTGTGAGGAGTCGTCAGATTGATCTGAGCATTGCAATCTTAAATTTAATACTACCAAGGTATGCAATTTCACTTTTACAAGGAAAAGGCAGTTAAGCATATGTCTGATTCTGCTTTTTTGTTCTTGGATCATGACACTTACCTTACTAACTTAAAAATATGTTCCTTAATAAAGGAATGTTTTGAGTCTGAGTCTCTTAGCATGCTCACCATCGAGAAATGACTTCGAAAGTTTAAAACCAGAGACACGTGCTCTGTGCCCTTTGCAATCTCTTTCCTGAAGGTCGCTTTCATGTTGTCAGCGTTGGTGTTTCTGACCACTTTAAGACCGAGATGCTCACCGATGGCCGTCAGCATCTCCTGTCCTCCCCAATTCCCCTGGTCCTGTCAAGAGTTGATGAACAGATGTGTGAGAAACGTGAGGTGAGGGAAAACAATCCTTTTAAATACACATGTCCTCCTTTCCTGTAAAGTCTCTGAGCAGATCAGCTTTCTAAGTCCCATCATGGTTCTAAGAACAAGAGGAAGTTAAGAACTTACTTAAAGTAAGGTATTAAAATGAAGACATGCTTGAATCTTGGACTCCCCACTCCTCCCTGGGAGATGAGTTTCTCTATTTTTGCTTTATTACTTGTGATCAAAATGCCCCATAAGGAATCTTTCCTGGAACAATTAGGAACAGAGGCTGAGCACATACTATCCCTCGTTTACCATACAAGGTTACCATCCTTTCTTATAGGTCAGGAAATTAAGGCTCAATATGTTCAAGTAATATATATTTCAGTGTACCCTAGTGGCCTAGCAGATTACTCCACCTACTTCTGTCTGAATTCAATCCACATACCTCCCAGGATCCAAGTTCAGGACTCTGGACTGGGTGTAATGACCAATAACGAACGACTAAATAAAATCAAGGAAATCAGTGACATGCTTCTTCCTCCTTTCTTTTCCTGCTCGCCTGCCTATTGGTCTTCCTTCCTGCCTGCACCTTTCCTTTGCTAAAAACAACAAAATAATAATAATATATATCTCCCTAGAAAGTAAGCCTCATGAAGAGTTGGCCTGCTGTGTGGTTTCAACCCCTAGAATCCTCTGTGTTACATACCCTGCCCAGGAAAGAAATGTTAAATGATTGATCAGGTAAACTGGTCGACCCATTTGAAATACATCTGTTATGAACATCTAAGCTTTTTCTTTGTTTTAATGTGACTCGATACATGATTTTTTCACTAAGTGCTACGGTTAAATATCTTGGAGAAATGTGTAAATAGCTCTCAGTGCTTACCAAGCCACTGTCTACCACTGAGGGAAACTACCCCAGGCAGTGAGCTCCTGTGTCCAATCCCTCAGCAGATGCATCACCAGGCCTTATTTCCCAGCCATATGTGAGGGGATCCTAAACAAAGATAATTGGGAGCCAGCCCCAAGGTATCTGAGATTCTTGGGTATGATGGTTGGGTCCAGCTGAGCAAAGGATCCTGGCTGCTGGCTGAGAGATAAGTAAGAGAGAGGATGAGACCCTCTGGGACTTGCTCTCAACCAAAGTTTCTGCTTTGCCTTAAGCAATGGCCCTTTGGAGACAGGCAGCAGCCCCAGTCATCCTGGGGCTACAAAGGTGAAGCCTCAGGTCTTAGTTGGGGGCAACTTTCAAGAGCCATACCAGCTAGTGAGTTCACTTAGCTGCTCCCTCAGCTGCTCCCTCTGCCCATCCATTCCGCCCCACCCTTCCACACCCCTGCTTCTCTCCAGAGCTGCAAGAGCCTGACTGAAGACAAGCTCCATCGCTATGTCTGTCTTCCGGGGCCCCCAGCCTGCTAAATCAGACTCTGGGGAGACAGGGACCTGAGAATATTTATTTTCACAAAGTTCTTTGAGTGATTCTATTTCACCAGTTTGAAGTAGCCATTTCTCTAGGCAGTCTTGCATTTGACATGACAATGACTAGCTAGTAAAAGCAAATGATAAAGAGCCATCCAAGAGGTCTCTATGGAAGGAGACAGAAATGAAATCTCAAGGTGAATGATGTTAAAAATAAAGCCTTGCAGTATAAGGCTGCAGATATCAGAAATTGCCATAAATTTTAGTTTCCAATTTTGTATAAAGTCAAGAGTAAACACAGTCCATGGTTTTATATTGGTTATTGCTGTCCCGTAGAATAAAGATGGAAATTGGGTTTTAAATCCTGTCCCAGTGCAGAGCAGCTGGAAGGAATCAGACTAGAGGAGAGGTTACAGGAGAAAAGGATATTGGTGACGTCTCTCAAGGGCTGAAGAAAGAAGATTCTGAAGACAGGGAGAAGAAAGTCAGAATTCTTAATGGAGAAAATAACAAAAATATTAACAAGTCTCCATTTTCCTCTTGGTATTCATTCATTCATCCTGGATGTCAAACTAGAAGACTTCGATTTCAGTAGACTGTGTTCTTAGTGTAGACGACTCAATACTAATCATGGCAGAGTGAACAATCCTCGACTCATTACTGTGTCTTTTACTTATGAAAATGGCGGGTGACTCCATGTTATCTACACATACGTGTTTAGATCAGCCTAACAGTAAAGCTACCATTAAAGTGTAAGTCGAATATGTTTTGCACCACCAAGAATATAAATGAAAGACTAAGTTCACTGAATATTACCAGATGCAGTGATATCAGAATGCAGAAATTGCCTTGTTTACTAATTTAAACCTCTACAAATTGTGTTTTTGACCCAGAAGTTACATGTTTAAGAAAAGTCTCAACATCTAAACACCCAATAGAAATAATTCTCCCTTTTATTTTTCACTGCTGACATTCAGTGAGTCTGTATCCCAATCCTGGTCTAAATCCCTAGGTAAGGGCAGCTTCCATCACAAAGCAGAAAAATGTGTTTCCTTTCATTGGGATTACATTTTTGAGTGAATAATATGAAGGAAGCCCTTCAAGTACCTGCTCCCTTAGCTGGTATGGAAGCCATATATGCTAGCAGAAGTTCCAGTCATACACAGGAGAGATGGTAACTTAAGGCTTTTGATCTCAATAGCTGTGTTTGGTTTCTGTTTTTCTTTTTGATCACATGTTATGTGCTTTAATGGAGGAAGTGGATTTAGCAGTGGTCTCTAGCAACTGGTATAAATCGCTGAACATATGTAGAATCAGGGTTGACTAATCCAATGAATTAGCCATCGCTGGCACATGGTAAAAATGAATATGTCTTCATCTTGTCTTAAAAGTTCAGCTAAGCTGGGGAAAAAGTGGCATAAATACTCAAAAACAGAGATCAAAAGGTAACATGTGTTTAATAAATGTCCTCTCTGCTTGGCTTTGATGTAGCCAGTCCCTCGGCAAAGCTTTCCCGGGACTGCAGGATGGCAGGTGGCACATTGTATCCAGAGGCCAGTGGTGATGTAAAAAGTGCCCCACCTCAGAGAGGAAAGTGCTTGTTTTGTGTATTTTTCTGGGACATTGCTTTCTCAATATACTAAACCCACTTTATAATATACAATCCCACAGAAATATTCTCTGGATCAATGACTTTTACTCTTAAATTTAGTTCCCTAGCTGTTGGTCCCCAAGTTAAAATAAGATATCACTTAGGCTGCATAATTTCAGACCCCAACTACTAGAATAAATGGTAAGGAATTGACAAGGTTCAGACTGTCAGAAGAACTTATTTGGTTCTGTCAACCTAACACAAACATCTCTAAAATGCTACACCCAATGAAAGTAATTGCTTTTTCCTGGTTTTCATTTAGGAAATGTCTGCATCTCTTAAGAGACTGTATCGATGCTAAATATTTCTTCTCTCCTTGGTGGCCTTCCGTGTTGTGTTTTATGGTCTAGTCCTTGCTAGAATCATTTGTCTAGGTTTAAGCCTCTACAATGAAAGAGCAAGTGGAAAACATGTTAGAGCAAATGACCAAGACTGATATAAAAGGCAAAGAGGACAGAAAAGATACGAATGGTTGCTTTGGAGAAGGTGCAAACTCAGGGTAGTTTAGTAGCTACCTTCAAGGAATTGAAAAGCAGATTCATAGAGGGTAACAGGATGGGAACGGTTTCACATTCAGATCTCCCTTTGGGGAATGCCTGTTTCTACAGCTTTTAAGAGTACTATCAACAAAAACCATCAACTACTGGTCATTTCACGGATTTCTGGCTCCAAAGAGCAGTATCACCCAAAAGTTATACTATTTCTGGGAGACCCCATATTCACTTGATCTGCAAATTTGAGCTCTGATTTCCTGGCCATCTCTGCTCAACATGACAGGACTGCTATAGCCATGTTAGACTTGGAGCTGCTCGAGGCTGGGGCTGTCTCTCAACTTCTCCTCTGGCCAATGCCTCCCTCTCCTCTTGTTCCTTCCCTCCGCCTGTTATTGACCTAAAGCGGCTCCTTAATAAATTTCCACTGAACACCCCTTAGAATCTGCTTGCTAGAAAGAGGGTTGTCAAGTTTTCTTTTCTAATGTAGATGGAAAAAAATAATCTAAGATAGGTGTATATTGTAATTAGTTGTTATTTCAGGAATGGTGAGCAGAAAATTAATGCTCTTAATTACTCATATTTCCAAAGTTTAAAATCATGGTACTCATTTTACTCTTTAAAGTTCCCTCTGGGTGTCTGTGATTCCCAATGACAACATCCTGCTGTGCTCCTCTGCATACTGATCCCAAGAGTCCTGTCAGCAACAAAGAAAGAAATTATTTTGTGGACGCAGAATTTCCTTCTTTTCCTGGTGATTCGTGTTTGGGTAGATGCTTTATCTGCTTCCTCTTCTCTCAGTTCTATCTACTTAAAAGTGCAATAAGCTTATTTCTCTAGGGAAATACTGGTCCTGGTTATTTCCCCCAGCTTTCTAATGTCCGTCTTTTACTAATTATATCTTCATTATGTACAAAAGCGTAGGCTTAATAGACATTTTCATTGTTCAGTAGGCAAATGTCAGAATAAGACTCTAGGAGGGGTGTGTGTGTGTGTGTGTGTGTGTGTGTGTGAAACAGCCTAAATACTAATATAATAGAGTTCTACTCCATCATACCTATTAGATCCCAGAATCTCTGTAATCTCCACTACAGCTACTAAAATCCTACAGAATTTCTGTTCAAACAATTTTCAGGGAATTATGGGATGGAAAAAGAAGAAGATGCATATACACAAGACTTTTCCTTCTTCGAACTATCTTGGTTCATTTGATTTGTTCCTACATCCTTCAGGTCTTAGGACATGAGTCCTCTTTTCAAGGAAGTCCTGCAGGATCTCTAGACAATTCCTCTTCTGTTCTCCAATAGCCTTTAATAAGTTTACCTCACTAGTGATCACTTTTAGTCATATTTTTATTGTTTGATACACTTTTCCTAACTCAAAGTGTCTTCAAGAAATAATTTGTGATTCATCTTCATCATGAGGCCAAGATGTGACCATGATATAAAAATTACTTAATACAATATTTTCTGACAGTTTGAGAGGGCATGTGCTTACTTATTTAAAGCAATGGACTTGAATTTAACATCAGAAACTTTGACTCTTGCTAATGCTATATGAATCAAAGGTTACAAGCTATAGTAATTCATCGCTGTGAATGAAGAATATGAAAACTGTAACTGATTCGTAACCAAAAACAAAGAACTACAATATAAGACAAAGGCAGAGCGTACTATGGGATGGACTCAGATATTTGCTCAGTTCATACTCAATGTCAATGTCAATGTCAATGTCAGACAAAGCTCAAACCACTCAGCACAGCCCTGATGTAGGAAGCAGTGAAGATTGTAGCAACAGGTGTCTGAAGGGTGTAAGAACATCAGAAAAACCAGAGGAAAGATGAATGTTGATAAATGATGTGTATATTCTTAATGTGACTTCTTGCTAAGTAAAATTTTTGAGTATTTGTTTTTGTTCATTTCATAAAATTCTGAGGATTGAAAGTATTTATGAGAACTCATTATATTATTAGGGCTTTTGTCAAATTAATTTGTAGTCAGTTTTCAGCAGATGTGCTTCTCAGACGCACAGGCCACTGGAAATAGGATTTCTTCAGTATAACTGTCTTTTTACAAGTTCATGCCCATAGCAGGTCCAATCTGAGACACAATCTGAGAATTTTCTATATTTTACCTAATTTATAAACATATCTGAAACATATGTTGAGAGTAAGCCATAGTTTATATATAATGTGATCTAGATTCTTACAAATTGCATTTTAGAAATCATTATTTGTTCTCCGAGTGATTTCAGTGGCTTCAAATGCTCTATGGAAGTGATCTTTAACATTTTATTTTCTCCCTTATTATTTGTGGTTTAATGCAAGGGTATTTATTTTTACATCAATGACTTGAAATATGATTCTAATAATGACAAAGTCATAGTCTTTGGCTTATCATGCATGCAAGCATTCTATTTGTATTATTTTACACTAAAGGGTAGTTATTTTGAAGTCACTTTTGTTACAGTTGCTAAAGTCATAGATGTTAATTCATTCTAGCAAACTGCAAAGATACAAAAAGCCTATGTAATTTTGAGTTCTGAAAATATCTGCACCCCTATGTTCATAGCAACAAACTTCATAGTACCCAAGACATGGAGACAAGCTATGTTCTTATCAGCAGATGACTTAATAAAGAAGCTATGGTAAGCCATACTGCTATTAAAAAAAACAAAACAAAACAGGAAATTGTGTCCTTTGCAACAACCTGAATGGAACCTGAGGGGATCATGTTAAGTGAAATAAGTCAGAAAGAAAGAGAAAAATACAGATAGTTTCATTTTATGTCAATATTTGTAAAATTTTTATAGAGATCATATATTAACCTCTTAATAGAATATGATGCTATATATTAGAGCATTCATAGATGCATTTAGTAAGTTTGTTGAAGTAACTTTGCATTACAACATTATAATGGTGGTATGCTTCATCGTAAATCACCATATACTACAAAAAATTCACCACTAAAAGTCCAATGCTGTCCTTTAACATATAATGACTCCTCTTACCTGATTTGCTACCTCTTTTCCTTCCTACTGGTAGTCAGTGATTTGGTCTTATAGTCTAATTTTTGTTTTAGTTCATTTGATTGTTTGGTTTCCCTATAAAACACATGTGAGTGAGATGATATGGGATTTGTCTTTCTCAATCTGACATTTCCCTAAGCATAATACCTTCTAGGTCCATCCATGTTGTTACAAATGGCAGGATTTCACCGTTTTGTTTTGTTTTTTTTTATAGCTGAGTAGGATTCCATTATGCATACAGACTATATCTTCTTTATCTACTCATCTGTCAGTGGGCATTTTAGCTGTCTCCAGCTCTTGGTTATTATAAATAATTCTGATATGAACATGGGAATGTAAATATTCTTTGAATTTGTGTTTTTATATTTCTCTGGCAAATACCTACAAGTGGGATGACTGAATCATATGGAATTTCTCTTGTAACATTTTAAGGAATAGCTATCCTGCTTTCCATAGTGAATGCACCAATTTGCATTTCCAACAACTATAAACATGGGTTCCCTTTTCTCCATGTCCTCATGAACACACAGTGTTTCCAGTCTTTGGGTTAGCAGCTATTCTCACAGGTGTGAAGTGATATCTCATCGTGGTTTGCATTTTCCTGATTATTTGAGATGATGTGCATCTTTTATGGGCCTGTTGTCCATCTGTATGTCTTCTTCAGATAAGTGTGTATTCCATTTTTTTGTCTATTTTATTGGATTTTTGTTTTATTGCTGATGAGTTTTATGGATTCTTAAATATTTTGGATATTAACCTGGTGGGATATGTGATGTGTGAATATCTTCTCCCATTCAGTAAGATATCTGTTCACTCTGATGATGGTTTTTCATGCTGTGTAGAAGCTCTTAGTTTAACACAGCTCCCTTGTTTATTTTTGTTTTGTTTCTCTAGCCTTTGGAATGGAATCTCCAAAGATATAAACACATAAACATTTTTCTTTAAAGAGTAAACAACTGTAGAAAGACCTTTAAATATATTTTTTTTCTTTTCTTTCTTTAAAAATATATTAAAAACCCATCTCAATTTCAACTGGGAGATTACTGGTTAAATAACTATTACAAATTTATAGTACAGCAGCTCAAAATAATAATAGACACAACTCAGCAAAAGTTTTTTTTTTTTAAAAAAAAGCAAATGAAAACATAAAATCTAAGTAAGGCTAGCCCAACATGAAGAGTTAATGGACAAATGATATTTTAGGGTTTTTCTATTCACATTTAGAAATTCACCCTGACTCTGGCTGTGACATGCAATGAGTGTTCTCATAAATGTGCTCCATAAACACGTGAATGCTGAATTTGGGGTCATTTGATAAAAAATACATTCACTTGTTTGTATTTTCAAGTTCATCAGTTTCACAAGGCTGTGAACTACTTTGTATTATTTATTTATTGTTCTTATTTATTTATGCATTCTTATGTGGACTCTTTGTTTTGTTTTATTTTCTATGTTCTCTTTTAGGTGATTCTCAGAGCCATGTCATGGCTTTTGGTACCGAATTGTTTCCTTACACTAAGGATTCTTTAACTTGCTCCTCTTCACATCTTACAAAGTCACTCTGACATTAGAATTTAGTATCACTAAATCTCATCTTACTATTTGAATGCTCATTGGTCTATCAAAAACACTTCATGATTTTCACCATTAGCCTTGTACCTACTAGAAATTGATCTTGAGAGAGTCTATGTCATCGTATGTGTTAGAAGAGTGGTTTACGTATCATTCAAGCACATTCTTTTACGACAACATCGTCTGATATAGCAGTAGGGTTATCACTCCCCATAAGTAGTAGAATTCATGGTAGCTTCAATTTATGGTGAATGCATCAAAAATAGATCTTTGAATTGTCTGTCAAATCACATGCCATACACATCAGATGATTCATTCTTCTGTGTTCTGCTAACAGGGCTATGATAATGAAAGACAGGAGGAGGATAGGTGTGAGCATGCAATATTCTTTATCAAAGAGTTACAATTACCATTTGTTTCAGGAAGGGCAATGCTATCTGTCAGCTGCAAAAAAAGAATGATAAGGAACCTAAGTATCTCAGAATAACAACAGGCCTTAATAAAATAATGTGGTGTCTAATGACTCATTGGCAAGTGACAAATGACCAGAACTGTTTATAATACATTGAATTTTCAGCTGATGATGTTATTTTATCATATTTGGAAAAAAATTAAAGAACATGCTATTCTCTTTGATGTCTAACTATTTCATCCAGTTCTGATTTTTACTAAATTATAATGATCTCTTTTTATTAGAAGAAAAGCACACATCAAAAAATCTATTTTATTTTATAGCATTTTTTTCTAAAATGCATAGATTTAGAAGGTTTTGAGTGTACAATATTTTCCTTTTTCACCGAATTGACTATCACCATTAAATTAAAAGAGAATGCATGATCACTTAAGTTCTATAAAGTATTTATTACAAATATACTATTGAATACTTACGACTACTGGGAAATTCTTTAAAAATTAAAATTTTGGTAGTTAGTATTAAGTTGTTTTTTCCAGAATCAATCAATAAAATTTTAGAAACTGAACACATTTGCAAGTTGATCAATTTGAAAAAACACGTAAGTACAGAAAAGCTATGAAGAATAAATTGGGAAAAATAAGATATCAATTTGAACAAAAAGTATCTATTTATTTACTTAAAAAACTAATTTTAAATATTAAGAACATGGAAAGCAGTTCATTGGAAGTAAGAGAAATATATCTGCTTTTTAAAAAGTAAATGCAAATGATTGAAAACATCTGAAAATTCCCTCAACCTTCTTCACAAAGAAATAGATTGAAATCTCCATCGAGATACCATATTCCACCTAAAATTTAACCAGAATGAAAATGTGGATAACACGGCTCATCTCAGGTGACTCACTTTCAGAAGCATCCTTGGCCATACTGAAATTATGCATCTTTGGATGCGCATGAATGGGTTCTAAGATCAACAGCTTAAAGTGATAAATGCACTTCTCAATATGCATGAATCCTTATCTAGGTTTCTTTCTAACTTTACCGTAGTCTGTTATGTTTGCGCTGAAATAGTCATTCATTTAACACTCATGGTAACTCTGTGAGGCCCATTTTGACTCAGGTCATGGCGCCATTACCTATAGGATTTACCTGGTGAGTCAGTCCCAAGAATCAAACCCAGGAGTCTGACTCTTTTCTTCTCATATCAATATCATGCTGCTTCTCCAAATAGGTGGTGAGTTACGTGGAGAAGGAGTCACCCCTGTCAGTACATCATGTAGGGATAAGAAGTAAAGGAAGAGCCCTCGGTTGGTGAATATATGGAATTTCCAGGATCAAGGTGCATCTGGAGGGCTGGACGCTTTGCACCATTCCTTGGATATGAATCCATCTCTCTTCCATCTAGCTCATCCAGAGTGAATGAACACCTTTGATACTAGATCAGAGATCTAACTTGGGTCACCTTTTTGGCATCTTTGTGACATCAAAAGCCTGATGACTTCTTGCATTGGCCTAGAGAAAATAGCTGAAGAGAACCAGTTGAGACTTGCCACTTGTCCCTTTACCAGGGAAGTCAAGACCCCTGTGCTAGGTGTGGTATCCACAAGTGTTCCTGAGGCTGAGACCAGAGGCAATGGAATGAAAAATTATAAAGACCAGTTATCAGTATTTGAAGGGCAAAATGGGTTGTCTCTCCTAGTGCACAGAGTGTCTGTACAGAAGAGGGCTTGTTATCAAACTCTGCTCTCAATACCCCTTCTGAATCCAATGGATCATTTCTCGGCTCTCCTCTATAAACTGAGACCAAAGCCTGTCCTACCCAGTAGAATCTCAGGAAGATAAAATAAGACAATGGGAGACTTATTACAGCTTTATTCATTTAGCCAAGAAATGGCAGCAACTTAAGTAACCATTGCCAATGAATAGATAACGAAGATGCATATCTACATGTTTAGCCTTGAGATGGAAGGATTTCCTGCCTTTTATGATCACAGGAATGGAACTTGAGGGCATTATGCTAAGTGATTCAATTCAGACAGAAAAAGACATATATTGTGTGATAGCTCTTCAGTGTGGAAACTAAAAATTGAAACTCATGAAAACAGAGAGTGGTGTTAGCAGGGGCTGGAGTGGGTAGTGGAGGAAAAGGGACCGTTTGGTCAGAGTACATACTTCCAATTATAAGATGAACACATGCTGTGGATTTTATGTGCAGCATAGTAATTACAATTTGTGCTACATACTTGCAAGTTGCTGAGAGTAAATGCTGAATGTTCTCATCACACACACACACACACAAAACGGGTGCACCCTGGTGGTCTAGCAGATAAGACCACTGGAGCAGTCCAAAATACATCCCAAGGACCCAGATTTGAGACTGGGCTGGCGGGAATAACCCCACCTAGTTTTATTTAAGTAAGTAAAATAAATGCTTTCTCTACTCTCTTTCTGCCTGCCTTCTGCCCTTCAGGAAATTCTGCCTATATATTTCCTTTAAAAGAAATAATCAAGTGTCATTGAGACGAGACAAGAAAACAAAAACTGAAAGTTGTCACTTTCTAGTCAAGCATGAAAAATGGAACATGTGCAGTCTGAAACAAGACCAGATGCTGTTCAACCGCCCCGTTAAGACATCCCAACTCCCTACCCTGCTATCAACAACACACCAGGTAGCCTTATCAGGATTCAACTTCTACCCTGTTGTGCTTGCCAGAGACTTCCCCTTAAGAACCTCTGTCCCTCTTCTCTGAAAGGACATTTCCCTACTGCACTTGGGACAATGCAGTCTCGCTTAGAGCCCATCTGGCTCCCTCGTCCCTGCCTCTTATTGTCGAACTAGTTTACAGTCATGATGTAGGTATTAGTTAAGGCTATAGTGGTAATCATTTTGCAATAAGTATGTGTCAGATCCAAATGGGGTACACCTTAAACTTAGATCAGTAAATGTCAGTGATGTCTCAAAGGTGGAACGGGGGTGGGGAGCTGTAGTTTTGGGTATGTGTATGGGAACTAGTTCCAACATGAACATCATATACAAAAACAAAGTGCAGGTAAGTGGGTATAATATGAAAAGTTATTCAATGTTAAGTTGGAGAGAGAGAAAGGCAGGAGAGATGGGAGGACGAGAGAAAAGAAAGAGCAGGAACAAGTCCGAATTTTACTCTTGCTGGTTGAGATAAGTCTTACTTGGAACTGAAGTTCTTTCCTCCAAATCTTAACTTGGAGGTAACAATAAATCCAAATGCATGGGCTTTTTACCAGTATTAAATGGAATAAACTATGTAAAATACTTAGGAGAAAAAAATTCAATTTGAATTCTAAAATTGTTATTTTTTTGAGTGTTCTTAATAGTAGCACAGGTATTAGCTAATTGTGAGTTTTGTTTTTATGTTTTTATGTTTTCCTGTATTCCAGGAAAACTACTCTTTCATTTTGTATAATGATATATTTTTGACTTTCTTACTTATTCAGAAAATAATCAGCATATATCACAACTTGAACCTGGGCTGGAATATTTATATGACTCTGTTTAGCTAACATTCCTAGGGAATGCTCAAGGTGAAAATCTATTTTACTTAGAATACATGTTTTTCCTCTTGAACTTTGGAAGTTATTCAATCTACTGTCAGCAGGAATTTCTTGAAGTGTGATTTGTCCAGTAATGTATTTCAAGGTGTATTAGGATCAGTCTAACACAGCATCTTATAACAAGTATCAGCCCACTTCTCCCACAAGGGACAGTCTGGCCCAAGTTCTCCTGGCCAGCACTGTGCAACCAGGCACCTGCAGGGAGTCCAGTCATCTCATATCCCCTGCTTCCCACACCTCCAGTTGAAGTTGTCAGTGATTTTAATGCTCATCTGTCAACATGAACCAGATCTTTTCATTCCATGACTAATGTCAGACACCTGGAAGACTGAATTGGGAGAAAGAACTCAAAGAGTTAATACATTTTTTCTAGGAGAAAAATTCAAACAAGATCCTACAAGTCTTTAAGTGTTCCTTTGGATTTTGAAGGAATATTCTCAGCTTCCCAGATCTCACTGAGATGTTATTTTGTCTGAGAGCAGCTATTGCATTCATAAGAATCTATATGCCTGTGTGTCCTACAGGTTCAGGAATTAAATCTGTGACTGTGGGGTAGTCCTAGAAAGTCCAAGGACCCAAGTTCACAGCCTGGGGTGATGGTGGGACAACCAAAATCAACAAGTAAATGAATGAATAAAATGCTTCTTTCTCCTCTCTCTGCCTGCCTTCCTTCATTCCAGCTTGCTTCCTTCTTCTTATCTCTCTCCCCACTTCCTATCTCTGAACTATCTCCTAATGTGCTGCTTTTGTTTTCAAAAGAGGCTACAACTGACTTGACATTTAGGAAAGTCTAGAAGAAAATAGTTTCTCAGTAGCTAAAATGAAGATTTATGTTTATCTTTTGCTTTCTGATGTCAACAAATATGCAGATGAGGATTGGTATCATTTTATTTTCTCCTTTTCTTCCCCAAATAACCTAACATGCAAATGCTTTGGGAATTTTAGTCCCAAAATTTGGTAACTCTAAAATAATCACAAAAACAAAGTTTCTGAATTAGTTCTATGCTTCACCAAAGTTCTCTTTTGTACATCAAGATACAATTTTCAGCAAAAGTACTTGAAGAATTCTGCCAAAGTTATCAGGAAATAGACTCAAGGATCCAAATCTTTATAAAAAAAAAAAAAACTGAGAAAAGAAATCTGCTGATAAATTGAAATTTCTGTAACAGCCTCCAAGAATAGTGGCACCAACTGTTTAGCCCGAAACACCAAGCTTTGATAAATGTTGATGGAAATGATCGTCCTCTTTATTTCAAGTTAATCAGTGAGCAACACAATTCACTTAGTCAGCACCAAGGGTTGGCATGCCGATGATGGAATATAGTGCTCTATGCAAATCCTTGTCTATTACTCAATCATAGTTTGTAGAAGGTGACAGAAAAGATCGATGGGACTCCTGTGTGCACCTTTTTAGTTTAATAGCAGGCTTGGTGCTGAAGGACAGATTCTGCTATTTATATAAGTTCTGTTTGGAGATTCTCTCCCTCTCTCCCTCTCTCTCTCTCTCTCTCACCTTATCTCTATCCTCAACCATAAGGAAACTCAAGGTAGGCTCAACAATATTCAACACAATATTTATAAGGATAATTTTCAATTAAAAAACTATGTATCCTTTCAACATTGAAACTTTACATGGATGAAAGCATTTAACAACTATTCATCTCCTACTGGTACAAAGTCCAATGCTCGCATTTCACATCCATTTCATTTTTTTAGCAAACATTATGGAAAAAGAAGAACAGGCTAGCAGTGTGGACTGAGGCATTAGATCTCTGAAATGTCACCTCTTCCATGTCACTTGTTTGCTCTATGACTTTCTGTTAGTAGCTTAGCATTTCTGGGTCCAAGATTTTTTATCTATGGAAAATGTCACAATAGGACCTGGATCTCATATTGTTGGAAAACTGAATGAGAAAAGTTTATAAAATGATTCTCATCCCTCAAAACGCAGAAAATATACAACCTGTGGCAATGATTATTGTCTGCATTCAACAGTTAAGAAAACGCAGCTCCAGAGATGGTGACTTGCCAAAGTAACAAAGCAAATATTTCAGACTGGGATTCAAGCTCATGTGTTTTTCCAAAGTCTGTACCTTTTCTCTCCAGAAGTCTTGATCATTTCTTTGGAAAGAGATGATGTAGGGAAAAATCACTCCAAAGAAACAGAAACTACCTCCTTTTCTCATTTCCTTCCCAGAAGTCTGAGCTTTTTTTGACACTATTTGCTGTAAATTAGGGAAAACATAACATATTTCACAGAGTAGTCAGTTGTCATTAGTACACTTTATCCCCAAGGGTTTCCATCATTAAACACTCTTTTGGAAAGATTTATGTGTAATCTCTGTATTACATATTTGCTCCCAGCTAGAAAATGGCCTACAAGTTCTCAGCTCAATAATTATTTGATTTTTCTTTCTAACCTTTTCCCGTGAATGAAAACATTTATTATAGTGGGTATGTAGGAAATTCTATACGTAGGAAATTATTTTTTTCTGCATTTCTTAATTACCATCTCCTTCAGGCACCACTGGTTTTTCAGGGTATTTTTCTGCAATTGCATTCTTTTTAGTGATTCCTTCAAGACTATATTCCTGTAAAATAATAATACATATATATGATGTCAGTGGAACCCTCCTTTTCTAGCAGTGAAATTTTATTTATTCTTTTGTTATCTGTATTATGCCACAGAGCAGACATTAGTAAGACGCCTGTAGAAAATCATCCACAATTTACGTGAGCTTGCTTGATAAGAACCAGTGTGGAAAACTGGTAGGATACTCGCACCATGGAAACTGACAAACTCTACAAATCAGATTTTTTTTCCAGAAAGTCAGGTATTAAAATATTTGCTAGTTCACCAATTTATCAGCTAATAAAATTTGTCTGTCTTGGAGAACGAGGGCAGGAAACGAGCAGTTTCTCTAATGGATTCTCCAGCAGTGATGGGACCCATTTCTTCCTATATAACATGACCAACACTATAGGGATCCCTGTTCCTCAACTTTCTCCCTTGTTTCTGGTTTCTCTGGTGAGCCAGGGCTAATAGAGCATCTGCAAAACAAATTTGCTATACACTGAATGCCAAATACATGGGGCACATGCAGTCCACCACAGGAAAGACAAGCGCTCTTGTGACCGAAGAGCAATACCATGAGGGGCACATGGAATTCCAGTGTCCATCAGCTTCTACACAGAATATAGGAAGTCTTTATTAATCTACAAGTGAATTCAAATTCCTCTCATTTAACTAGAAACTATGCTTTTTTAAAAAACTTAAGTTTAGTGAAACTTAATGTTTGGCAAAAAAGTCAATGTATTGATTTAAAATATCTTCATCAACTATTCTTGGTGTCATTTTAAATGTTGGTGATGGCATTGAGATTTATGCATAGCACCATAAGTGCACAAATAGATCAATATTAATAGATAAATAGATCAATATTTATGTAAATAATGAAACAATACATATAATGTTATCTATATAATTATATAAATATATAATATAAAATTCCCTCAACCCATATCTTTTAGTTCTGAATGAAAGGATGGAAGAAATGATTTGGAAAACAAACATAAATCATTAAATTTATATATAAATCTCTTAGAGTGCCAATTAAATGATAATTTTATCACTCTCCCTTAACAGACTAGACTAGAAACAAAGATTGCAAAATGTAGGCCCAGGACATGGTTTCTCCTTTGCTTGTATTTTGTAAGCGTGGAGCCACATATTTCTAGTACTTAAATTATTGCATCATTCATTCAATAAATATTTGCTAAGAACATAGTATGTGTTATTTATTGTGCTCAGCTCTGAAGTTACAGGAGTGAAAAGTGCAAATGCCCTACCCTCAAGCATTTACATTCTATTAATACTTATCCCAATAGATTCCACTGTACCACTTAATAAGTAAGAAAAATTAAGACTCAGAGTAAAGACTTAGCTCTCCATCGCCACCATACTTGAAGACTCTACATAAAGGAATTCTACTCAGCTGTTAAAAATGAAAAAGATGAAATCCATCCTTCTATCCCACAAAAATGGAGGTTAGAGAGAATTATGCTCAGTGAAATAAGTCAGAAGGAGAAAGATAGCCATTTCATGATTTCACTGATGTGGTATATTTCAAAACCAAACAGACAAGTGAACCAAATCAAACAAAACAAAATTTTATTCTTTAAAATCATATTAGCAGTTATGAGAAGGAAAGGAGGAGGAGCAGGAAAATTGGGTTAAAAGGGTCAGTTATAAGGTAAAGGATAGAATTGGACTCTTGGTGGTAAACACTATATTACATACAGATTTCGATTTCCAATAATGCCCACCTTCAACCTATGTAATGTCAATATTCCTTCAATAAAGTTCACTTTTTTCCTTTAGCAACTTTTCACTTAAAAATTGAATAATGACTATTTTTTGTCTTGTTTTTAATATTTCAATATGTTAACCAACTTTGAGATTCCACTCGAAGTGTTCTAAACTTTGTTAGGGACTTAGAGTTGATGATTATAGTCTAACCTCACATAATCTGAGGATAGTGACTGTTCATGCAAGTTTTTATTACACCCTCTAGT
This sequence comes from Solenodon paradoxus, assembly GCA_004363575.1. Lineage (NCBI taxonomy): Eukaryota > Metazoa > Chordata > Mammalia > Eulipotyphla > Solenodontidae > Solenodon > Solenodon paradoxus. The sequence goes on along the minus strand of RJWH01005226.1, from coordinate 52,911 downwards.
CTCACCTTGGGATGGCACACATTTTGTATCTCTCTTCTCAAGTTAAAAGTCTCCCTTAGAAGGAACAATAGAAAAACCAATACAACGACAGTGAAACTCCATGCCCATTCATATCAAACAGGATCCATTTATATCCAGCATGTATGAAATATGTATATATATATATATATATATATATATTTTTTTTTTTTTTTTTACAATGTGATAACCAGCTAACACATTTACGGCTTTTAGATGAAAAGCTCTCAAGTCAACTGCCTATTAGAAACCTCTGGGTTCTACAATAACCTAAAAACTACTGAATCAAGTTCTCCATGAGTGGTGTCCAGGAGACTATTTTAAAATCATCACACCCTGGAGAAACCACTAATCTAAATGTTAACTGTAGATCTGCACATTACAACACAGTTTACCCACAGACCTCCTGAACTCAAGCTAATTATTTCCATTACTTCCCGTTTCTCAACCAGGCTATAAAAATCAAGAGGAGATGGTGTGGTTTGGTGACCCATTATCTAGATAATAATTCTGATTTTTATTAGTCACTATGATAAGAGTAAATGGCTAAAACTACAATATTTCTTTGTTCTCATTAATCAAAATATTCTTAATGTGTTCTTCTAGGTGAGAAACAAATTCTTTTGGAAAAAATAAAACAGATACTGAGACTTTGTTCTTATAGAAAATGCTAAGAAAAATGTAATTCATGGGGCAGAATCTAAGTTTTTAATTTTCAGACTGTCCCAAAGTTATCCTATTTGTACTGAGACTGAACTTCCCATGTACAGAAGAAATGATTTTCCAGTCAGTGCTCATTGTTACAAAGAGTAGAAGTTATATGAGATTTCTCCCTTTTTATTACAAAGACTCTGCCTCTTTACTCTTTCCTTGATCCTAGCTTTTCATGTTTTCTAGAAACCTTCTCCCTTCAAAAACATAATAGTAGTATTTAGCCTTTACTTGATGAAGTTAATATTTAGACAGGGTCATGAAAGTGGACACTTCTAAGACTTTATGCTGTTATTTCCAGACTGTATCTTCATCAAGAAACAGAGGTGCTTAGCATATTTACCATTGTTTCAGATGTACAAGTTGCTTTATAAGTTCCAGAGGAGAGGAAACAGGGTCATGGATTTTTTCATTAACTCAGGGTCAAAGGGGCAAAACTGGGATCTGAAATCCAAATATGTCTTCTTTCTTGTGATACAGTTCTCCATATTTCAAAAATATTGAGGACTGACTCAAATCTGCATGCGTGGAAACCAAAGTAACACCTAATTTATTTCTATCCATGACTTGCTTTAGAGAAAAATTGTATGTAGCTGTTGGGTAAATAAAACAAAATATAAATGTATATATTTAAAAACATAAGATGATAGAATAAATGATTTGACCTATGGCCTTTGAACAAATGCTTTATTTGCAAGTACTATTAATGTTTTTCCATGAAGAACACTGAGAAATATTATGAACTCAAAATAGTTGCTTAGATGAGGTTATTTCTGACTAAACAGTTTCCCAGTCATGAAGATTATGATCATATGTGCCTTTTGATGGTTGTGGGTTCTGAGATTTGTGTGCAATCAAATCAGAAGAATTTTTTTCTGAATCATGCATAGTTAATTTAGGTGTTTTTTTTTCAATACTGTGCAAAGCATCATGAAAACAAGGATGCTGCTTGTGACTATGGAATTCTCAAAAGTCTGTTCACTGTTGTTGCATATATATTTTGCATATATGCTGAAGCAAAAATTGTTCAGATCAAATAAACTAGAGCACAGATAACATGTTGTGATTATTTCCAAAGAAATATTAAAAAAGTAACTCACTGAAAGCAGGGATTTTTTTCTCAGTGCACTGACTGAGTTGCATTGAAAATAAGGGGCCTGTTACAGTGTTTGCAGGAAATCTGGGAATATTCTTCTTGGAGAGTTGTTCTCAACACTCAGGAGAGGCAGCCTTTAAAGGTGTCAAAGAGTTGGAGAACAGATGCAAAACTCTCTGGGTTTTTAGAGATCGTGTGTGTGTAGGTGTGTGTGTGTGTGTGTGTGTGTAACTGGGGTCTGTGTTTTTGATAAATGCTGCATAATTAGTAGAGAAATTGAGTACTTGCATGACAGGATACATTTTGTTTGACACAAAGATTTTGTTTAGTACTTGCCATGTCGAGCTAAAGACTATGTAGCTGAAAGATCCTTTGAAAGATTTTCTTTGTGGTTATTCGCAGTCCGCTTCTTGTGGAATATGGGAGAGTTATTGAAGCAAGACACATACTGATGCATCGTGCCGTTTGCAACTTGAAGTGTTAACTACAGACACTTCAAACTTTATTTCCCTTGGGAAGCCATCCAGAACAACGAACTTGAAAATACTCTCGATTTGGAATGAAAGCCACATTTCGATAGCTGTGCTGAAGTGATCTAGAACAGTCTGACACTGGAGTCCTTGGATACGTTTCTTTCATTGCTATTGTATTTAGAGCACATTGAAGACAGATTGAGGACAGTAATTTTGTTTGAGAGATTTCTGAAAGAAAGCAGACTTGATCTGCACAAAGGTATTTCATATAAAGACCGCAGGCCAGAACAACCTTCCATGACCAGTAATTCCATCATGAAGCCTAAGTGGATATATTTTCATTTTGATTACTTCAGCAAACCTTAGCTGCATAAAGTGATCTGAGAGCTTTGGAAAAATAGCAAGCAAAATGTAATGGAATATTTAGTCAAATATAAACCAATGCCCTTAAGATATATACAATGTTTTAAAAACTCCATTTAAATTACAGCAGCAGAATTGAGAAGAAACCTATGTGCATGGTAGTCAAGAATTTCTACTATTATCTTTATTAATTTGATGTAGGCAAGTTTAGCTAATACAAAGTCAGGAAAAAGTAGCATGAAAATAACAGACTATTAGAAATAGCAAAATGATTGCCATTTGATTCACTTAATACATGCAACTAGAAATACAAGTGCCTATTGCATTGATTCCTGAGACTCTTATGAAAAATTAGTGGAGTTCGGACAGGAAGCCAGAGGAGTTTGGAGAAGTACCAGGAGCTGCTTGCAGGGCGGTGAGAAGGATATTTTGGATGGCAGAGTCACAGCCACTTGGGGACCGTTTGGATTTTGAGTAGAGGGGAATTAAGGGGCAGAACGAGCTAGTTGAATTTTATCTGGAAAACAGCTATAAACTCTGTTAGTTTATAAACTCTGATCTTGTTGAAGGAAGGAAATTAATGAAGCAGAAGATTTTCTATTGTCTCTCTCTTTATTGAAATCAAGTTCCCATTCCAAAATTTCACCCTTTTAAAACGGGTAATGCAGTGATTTTTGTCTCTGCTGAGTTGTGCGACCATCTCCACTGCTTAATTTTAGAAAATTGTCATCACTGTGAAGGAGACATTTTAGGGAAATTAATCTGACAGCAGACACTTGGGTGGAAGAAATCATAGCAGATATTAAACACGATAGAGACGCAGCTCAAATGATCTTGACGGAAAGGCTCAGGAATGGCAAGGGAAGACTGAACTTGACGGAAAGCTCAGGGATTCACCTGAGTTGGGCAACTATTGGCCTTTTGGACTAACACGGCAGGGACACTGTCAGTTCCTTGCTCCTGCTCTCCTGTTGACTTTATCAAATCTCTCCTCTCTTCTGGATTTGGGTGCTTCTCTGCACTTGGTAAGACTAGGTTGCTGACGCAGCGTATATATCCCTTAAAGTTCAGGAGAGAGAGAGACAGAGAGACAGAGAGAGAGACAGAGAGACAGAGAGAGAGGAGAGAGAGACAGAGAGAAAGCAACTAATTCCTAGATTTTTGAAAAAGTGCTGCTCGATGAGAAAACTTGAAAAAGGATTGGCTTTCAAAGAGAGTGCCACTGAGTGTCTTAATCATGGTACAGAAAACAGCAGCAAAATTATAGCCATAATGTTTAATAATAAATATATCCCATTAGGTAGCATTAAATGTGCACCCAACGCTGTTAAAATTGGCAGGTTAAACAATGAAGCAGATCCTCCTTAGCTAGAGACAGAGAAATGATTATGAACAATTAGTAACATCTAGTTTGTTAGTCATGGACAAGTTAAGAAATTGCCAAAAAATTTTTCATGAATAACTTGAAAAAATATTATCCCTGGATATTCAATGCAATTTTTTTTTTAAAACTTAGCTTTCCTTTCAATATATAAATGTGATGGCTTTATAGATCTTGCTGAGTCTGGGATGAGACTTAGGTTATTTTATGGATGCTGTAAGGAGAATGAAAAATGTTCCGATTTACCCACAAAAATGTGGACTGCCAAATATGTTTACCATTAATTGCCACTGCTACCTCATTCTGTAACAGAAATAAAAGAATGGGAAGACCTGTTATGGTAATGAATTTTCTGAACATTATGTCTTGTATAAAGTAATAACTCAGAAAATATTTGTGCGTTGAGCTTAATAGCATGAATTGATATACAACTACATCTGAATGTCAACGTACAGAAGGAGTCAAAAATACGACTGCCTTTTTCAGTGACTACAAAAACCCACAGTCTCGATGAAAGAGATTTCGAAGCCAAAATAACATGTGGTGATTAACACACACCAAATTCTACCTAGTGTTCAATAGTTTCACATCATTTCCCTTTGATTCCTTTAATAAATAAAAATGAAAATAAATGCAATCTGCTTTGATCAAAGTTTGCAAAATATTTAGCTCATTTTCTCAAATCTGCATTTTACTTGGAGCACTCAAAAAATAATTTCTATATTCCATTGCCTTGGAAAATATGCTATTATAATTGAGTCTTGTTAAGTTTGTGTTTGCACGCATTGCTATTTATGTCAGATTTGCTGTTTCCTTAGCACTTCTTCATTGAAATAAAAAACAAACAGCCTCTTTTATTCATTTATTTAAATTTTTATCTATGTAGGGCCAAAACATAAGAACTTAACACTTCTGAATGGATGCAGGTTGTTTTGAAGTAAAAAGTAGACGCAGAAAGGGCCATGCAGCTTGCTCCGAGCTGAGAAAGCTTCCGTGCAGGGAGGTGGGCCCTAGACTGATTTGCTGGGATGTGACCAGAATCTTCCATCACTGCTCTGTAGAGTCACTGGGGCCGAATCCACTTTAGGACACACACTTTGGCAATCTTCCCAACAAGGGCAGCCTGGTGGGGTGGAGTTCCAAACTCGTTCCATTGTTAAAAGCTGTTGAAGTTCAGGAACTGTGTAAATTTGTTGTTTTTGTTATTTTTTTTCTATTGCTGACTACATTTCCAGTGGAAGCTCCTCTCAAGAAATAAACTGCTGGTCTTACCTCACAGGCTCGTCTATTTTTTTTTTTTTTTTTTTTGCCAATCTCTAGACTGGGAGGTGAAGAATTTAGGCTCTGGAGTAAAACAATACTTTCTCTGTCCATTAAAATATGGCAGAAAGAAAGCACAACTCATGTAGAGAAGGTGGTGACATTGTCTCAAGTGCACAATAAGCAAGAATGAAAGGCCACAAATTAGGAAGGATGAGGACCAAGATCATCACATAAAGTGACGAAACCAGGTCCTCTCCAGGTTGGTTTGTTCGTTAAATATTTTACCTTTTTGACATGATGGCTTTTAGCTATTATGAGCCAATCCCCTAGCCAATTCAGGATTATGTCATTATCTATACTTACCAGGTTATTTCAGAGTTAATAATAAACCAAATGCCAAGTTCTATAGGCACCCGAATTCCTTCAGAAGTCGTGACTGGGAAAAAAAAAAAAGACTTAATCAGCTTAGCTGATGTCGATGTTTTCTGAACAAGGCAAGAGGCCAAGAGAGTCTTAAGCAACTGTTATGTATCCATCAGAAAATGCTTGAGAAATGCACGGCTCTTACATATAAAAGAGGCACTTTCCTTGCACTTTGGAATCAAGGCGTTAAAATGTACAGCTTGTGTGACTTTAGTTTAATGGGCTGTCAACTGTCCTGGCAGCCTTAGCACAAAGTTAGGCTTGTCTTTAATCTTCAAAGAAAGAAAAAAAAAAAAAAACGTAAAGAGAATAAATTCAGCTATTACCTTGAAGGTAAAAACAAATGAAAGGAGAAGGTGAAAGCAAATAGTATTCCAGTTACTTAGTGCTCTTATTAGAAAGTGGCGTTGTAAGAGCCATGCATAGTAATTACATGCACATGTATGTAGTACCAGTCTCTAAGAATTAATTCTCTCATCAAGCAATGGATTTATCATGCTGAACAGGGAACTGAAAAGTCTATTTTGAGCCTACTTAGTGTAGTCAAGTTTTGATTTTGACTCAGGAAGAGAGCTAATTTTTCACTTTTCTAACTTGCAGAACTTTTGCCTAGTTTGGAGACAGCAATGAAACTGTTCATAATTATAGCAAACATTATTTCAGACATCCTTGTGATGGATTCCTAGTCTCCGATTTTTTAAAGATCTTTAAAAAGATCATTAAGACTTGGCTACACTGTCAGTTCAAAGACTCTCCTACTTTTTAAAAATTTATTTATTTCTAGTTAATTCTTCCTTTGGATTAGAAATGCATGCTTTGAATTACCTTAGCAGCTCAGACATGCAAAAATGAAAATTGTTGTTAGGTATATGATGTGATAAGCTAGTTTTCTTCTAAATACTACCAGTGCTGTTGACAATCTCTGTTATTAAATTTCTTCTCCAAGTTAAATATTTTCACATTTTCATCATGATGAATGAGTTTTATTGTTTGTATTTTTACTTTAAAGTTATATTTGATTAAGGAAAGACATCTTATTTTAGTTCAGTCTTCTCACAGCTTCTATAACAATTTTTGGAGACAAAATGTCTTCCAATATTTCATTCCAAAAATTTCGATAACAGGTTTGATAACTTTTTTTTTTTTTTTGTGGTTCCCTACATAGAGTGACTGACTGACAGGCAGATTTTTTCCCCAAAGTCAAATGGAGTTCTCTTAATTCTGTCTTCAGTAGACTCCAGTGCACACGTACACACACACAGACATTTTTTCTTACCCTTCAAGTAATTATATCAACATGTTTACTTAGATTTACACAACAGTTACTTACATTTGTAAGTACTTACAAATGAGTGCTTACATCCGAAAGTGTTTATTTTGGGATATAGTGATCTGTGAAATTTGTTATAACAGAGAAATTAATTGAATTTAATGACTAAATGAATTACCTTGTTTTAGTGACTATATATCCCTTTATAAGCATCTATTACCTTCTAAGTGTGAAACAGAATTAATTTTAGAACATTTAGCTTTAGTCTTCAGTTTCAAATTAAATTCTCTTCATTTCCAGGAAAAAAAATGTATTGCGAAAAGTTCTTATTCATTCTTTTGATGACATATCGCTCTTCTATCACTGTTTAAGTAAAATTACTTCCCTAAAAAATATTTTCAGTGTTTTCTCTGATGAAAAGTTCAAAGACCTAACATGGTTCTTAATGTCAAAAGCTGTGAAACCACAAGCCATTCTATCTTTGCTTTTCCCCTGGACACAGAGAGAGACAACTAAGCAGTCATCAGACATCACAGAACAAATGTGAGAAAGGATACATCGAAAATGTCTCTATCTTTTGCATATATTTTCAAGTAATTATTCACAATGACAAAGGCAAAAAAATATAAATACTAAAATTCAGACATAAGAATATGTAATAATCATTGAAGTGATCATTTCCTTTGTAAATAGCAAGTATCCTCTCTAGTATAAACATTCTTAGCACTTAGGCATGTGGGAGGTCTAACATTTAGATAATTCCTAGGCCTTCACAAGATTTATATGCACACATCCACATATATTCTATTTTGCAACTTTCTCTGTCTCATCAAATGTCATTGATACACTGCCAGGTCAGTTCTACCCATCAACCTTGGTCCATTCAATGGCACCATGATGTCTCTTACTATGACCAGAGCCCACTTTCTTTAATCAATTCTCTAATTATGAATATTTATTATCTCCTAAATAAAACACTCAGAATGTTTTTATTCAGTGCTAGCTTCTAAAAGGGAAACTTTTGTGGTCAGCTTTTTAATTATTTCTCAAATACCTGCACAGATTTCTTCATTCTCAGTGTGCTTCCAATGTCTCTTTCAATTTCTGTATTAAAATTCCTCTCTTTTCAATTTAATTATACACAATCTAAGTTTATCTATGATGTTAGTGGGGTGAGGTTTTTTGTCAGCAGTTGAGATTCTAAAACAGTCTAGATGTCTAGGCACTGTCTGTTTAATTCAGGGATAAATGAATAAATATGTTTCTCAGAACCAGTTACCTTTGTTCCACTGACAGATAAAAAACAATTTTCTCCGAGTCAAGACTGTCAAAATTAACCACTGCTATATTATTTGTGCTTTCCATTTTTCTCCTTTACTTTCCTTGATTTATTTATTCCTTCAGAACTATCTGGGCTGGATGCTAGAGGGAGCAGGCTGAGTAGATCCAGAAATTCTCTGCACCAGATAATCTTCCATGTGAGAGAGAAGAGATGAATATCACAGAGGTGTGTATGAATAAACTTCCACAAGCTTTATTAAAGGAAACAGGAGCATTATTGTCATGCGGAGGATATTATTTGATCATTTAGTCACCATATCATGTAAAGCCTTGTATTTCTTTTTCAAATCTTTCTCTTAAAAAATGATTATTTAGAGGAAGAAACCTGATAGGAATGAAGGCAAGTAGGCAGGCAGGCAGGCAAGCAGGGAGAGGAGGGAGAAGTGTTCATGCCTCTATTTAGTTGTTTATGTCGGGTGCCAGCCTCCACCACATGCCAGTCTGCAAACCAGAATCCTTGGACTTTATGCAACTATACCAGCCACAAATTAAACCACTGAGTCACCAGGGTGAGCCATAATCTTTCTCTTAATAAAACTGAGATCAACTCAACATTCTTATAGTGAGGTGCCATGTTCAGACTGTCAGTTGGAAGGATTAATCTAGCAGTCATACATAAAACACATGGAAGAGGATGTAAGTAAGTGTAGGGCTGTAGGAGGATGTTGCATCAGTAAGAATGAAAACAAGATGGTAGCTGGGAGGAAGTAAGAAGGATGGAGAGAAGCTCAGACATGAGGATGAACATGAAAACACGTGGTGTGGTATTAAAGTTAGGAGCACACAGGAAAGAGAGTTGGCAGGTTGCTTCCATCTTTTGCATTATGTCTTCAATAGATGAACAGATGAGTTGGATAGAAAGATTAAATACCTAGATGCATTTGGGGTTCCTTTCAGGAGTCCATGTAAGGTATTTAAAAAGTTAGATATATTGATATGGAATTTAATAGGCTCGCATACTGGAGAGACATTCTGAATACCAGGGAACTCCAGCTTTAAGAATAACAAAACTCAAAGAAAGGAATAATCTGCAATGGAGCATGATTAGATGGATGGGCAAAATGAGTGCTATAATTGTGAGGATACTGTGTTTTCTAAAAGTTAGTTATCAAATACATCCACATAGAACATACAGAGAAAGTTGAAATATTTTAACATGCCTGCATTTTGGACAAAAACCATTCATGTTTCAGATTTTGGAATTTATTTATTCTAATGATTGCTCTTTTGTTTGCAATAGTATATTCATTTTTGAATTTCATTTTGGAATGCATTGTTATTTACTCTGCTTTCAAAGTAAACTTTAGCCATCTCCTTACTATTTTACATTCTCTAAATATTATGGGTCTCTGGGAACAAAGTGATTTGTAATTCATGGTGCATTGTTGAAAAAGAAGAAAGGGAAGGGGATTATATGGCCATAACTTGACTTAGAAATGTGTGGATGATTCCACTGCTATGTTAACTTTGGTTTGAAAACTGAGCCCAGATACCACCAGTCTCTGTCATCTCCATGGACAGTAGTTCAAAGGAAGGGAGTCTCAAAGCAGAGATTTGATACTTACTCTGAATCAGCAGAAAGGTATTTATTGGGAGTCGAGCCTGTGTTTTCATTTCTATCATTTCTGACTGTTGTCTCCCAGTGTTATCCACCCCGCCTCCCCTGCAAGAAGCCTCCAAGCTCTCTGATTTGTTGCGGTTGATAATAATGCAAAAATATTTGTGATTAAGAACTTCCTAATAGAGCCCCAAAGTAAAAGAATAGATACCAGCTTTTAACATTGTTCGGTTTTCCACACACACACATTTTCTGTTTGAGCTGTTGATCCAATTTCAATCTTGTGTTCAAATGTAAGCTCAGAGCCTCACAGGATGGCTCTCTGATCTTTTATATCAGAAAGAAGTAGCTTGTTCATTTAAGGTTTCAATCTTTAGATCCCACTTAGTGCGTTTTAATATGCATTGTATTTCATTTTCAGGAAAAGCGCTTTTTCTGAATAGGTATTTCAGTTTACTATTACATAGGAAATAATACAATGAACTCTTCTTCAGAGTAATGAGATTTGTATTTTAAAACTTGAATCTTCTTTTGCTCTATACAAATAGATCTGCAATTTATGAGAGAAGATACCTGAGCTAATATTCTTCATGCTGCATGTACAAGTTGAAGATTTGCTCAAAGTCTTTGAATTTAAAAATTTAAATTTAAAAATACACAGGATGGCCTGCATCACAGGAAATCTGGGGCTGTGTTAAGAATAATAGGCAATAATAATAGAAGTGAGAATGCTTTCTTGCAATAAAAAAAGATAAAGAGTCAATCATCTTTGTTTTAAGTCTCTTGGCTGTCTAAAAATGACATCGAGAATTCACTTTTCTTGAAAAGGACTGTGAACGTGAAGGCTTAGAGTTATGGGAAATGAAAAGCGAGAGCAGGCACCGTGTGAAGCGTTACTGATTTGCATTCTGCGTAGAATGACACCCTCCTCTCTTTGTAGGCTCCTTCCAAGTTCCTCGAAATATCTGTCCAGTTCTTCTTTCAATGCCTATAAAATACACCCTTACTAGATATTTTAAACTGCCCTCTGGCATGTTTATGATAGAACATCCAGAAAAGCAGGTGTTTTGAACACCTCGGGGAGAAAAACCTAACACTGGGCGGTATGACCGGAAACAGAACGGAGCTCATACTCTTCATCCGCCATTGGTTTAACACTCAACATGGCGGACTCCACTGTAGAACGATGAACTCAACCAGCCTGGAGCTCTCAGTGCACCCCTGGGGCTTACTTTCTACCATGACATAGAAAATACTTTCCTGTTCTGATAGTTACAGGATGTATTAAAACAGAAAACACATAGGCAATGATAGACATCACAGGATCCTTTTCGGTATTAAGGTCTCTTACCTTCAGGCACCCAAGTTTAGGAGCATGATTCTGTTGGGACAGAATCCGAGTTCCTGAAGGTCAGGCAACCGCTGTCACCACCCGAGGAAGAACATCCTGTGTGAAAACATGTGAATGAATATGTGTACAGTGCTTCCAAATCCATGCACTGGGGCTGAAAACACCCAATCATGGTTATTCGCAACACTGCTTGGAACCATTTCATAAATCCTTGCTTGAGATTCATGTGGGTTTTTTTTTTCCCCTTCCTTAGACTGTCATTTCTTGTCACAATCTAACACAGAGTGTTTTGTGTGAGAACATTCAGGACAGATTGCATGGCGCAGGGGGTGGAAGGAAGAAATATTTGGTTGTCTGTTTTCTTGGGTTGTTCCTGAGACTTGCAGATATGCACCAGGAGTGAGGAAATCGTGAGGACAGAAACCTTAAAAAAAACACCCCAAAACTATGTATTTACAAAGTCGATAAAATGCAGCATGCTACTATGTACTTTTGTCATGGTGTCGAGAAAAATGCTTAAGACATAAATTTATGTGAATTGCTGAGTTTTTCTGACAATTTTGTTTTTTTAATCATTTTTACTTTGCAAGTGTAAGCAAGATGAAAGAAATATCACACTTGTGTTCCTGTCACGGTGGCCCGGACAGAGCGGATGCCTGTTAGAGCGCCTGGAGTTCTCAGGCCTGGGCGGTGAGAGGAAAGGGACCAGGTCCAACTTTGCAGCTGAGGCCCAAGAAGCAGCAACGGTCCCCCGCCCCACACTTAATTATGGAAGTACTACAGTCACCTCAATTACCTGGTGAGGATAAACAAGCAATTCATTCAGCAAACATGGGCAGAAGACCTACTATAGGTTCACTTCATCGGGCAGCGAGCAAGACCGAGTCCCAGGGGACAGCCGGTAGTTCGTCTTCTGAAGGAGATAATTATGGCAGATGCCGCTGGTACCCTCCTCCCACCTCTTGCAGCAGCCTAGTCACCGATCCGCCAGTTGTTACGATTGCTTTTGGCTGATGACTTACAGCTGCCCCCACTTCCTGGGTAGATGCTACTCTGGGACAAGTCAACATCTTTGGGAGGTTATGCACCAACCCATCCACTGGAGGGCAGTCTCCATCCAAAGAATGACGCAGTAGGGCCCTTTTTTTTTTTTTTTTTTGCCTCTAGCAGGTGGAACTCCGCAAAAATATTTACATTTCAAAGGACCCGTTTCCTCCCTGGTTCAGGTGAAAGCCAGAACTGATCAGAATTGATATTCTTGCTTAATCTCTCACCCCCTTCATATTTTTGTTTTTTCCTGAAAATCACTCACTTTTTCTCTGGTCCCTTTTCACTTGGATCAAATTTCTCTCTCAGATTTGCTTCTAGGGAACCCAAACATATTATGAACTCCCGGAGAAAAGTCATACTTAAACCTACCAGTAAATTAAACCTCTGACATTTTTCCTTGTGATGAAGAGTTATCTGCCTTTTTTTCTGAAGCAAACAGCTCGTTCCATCATGGGATCAGCAAGTTTTTCTATAAAGAGTCCAATACTGAGATTTTTTTGTCTTCTGATTCATAAAGTCTTTTATTTATTTATTTTAATCTTTTTAGAAATAACTTTTAAAAAGTTTTTTATTTTTATTCAGTGGTTCACATGATTGGTTACCACCTGGCCTGGAACTCCAGCCCTGGGGTATGTGAGCTGATCTCCTTTACAGGCAATTAACCCAAGGCGATTCAAATAAAATTACTGACAAACAGAAGGAGTTGACCATTGTTTGCTGACTATCAATGGCATAAGTTCAATTCCTTGCAGCTGTAGCACCAGAAGTTCTGCTTCGAAATAGTCTGTGAAACTCCAGATTAATTCTGGTTTCCATTCATGGTTAAAATCTTAGGTTCGTAGTAACATCCTATTCTCTTTCATTTCTATATTTTATATTTCTTTATATTTTGAACGTTAAAAAAACGCTTTGTGATTCCTAAATTGCTGCTCTCTTTTTTTAAGTGGTTCTCGGTTTTGCTACTGTTTAAAATTGGTAAAAATAATTTTTACAAATACAAAGTGGCTTAAGCCAGGCTCAGTCCACATGCATCCCAAGGTCCCAGGTTCAAGACTCAGGCTGGGGAAGCAACCGATGATAAACTGAATAAGAGAAATACATGCTCCTTCCTTCTCTCCATTTTGTTCTGCCTGCCTGCTCACCTTCATTCTTATCTGTCCCTTTCCTTTAAGAAAAAAAAAAATGCTTTCAATCATTTTAAAAATAATGGAAAACATTGTTCTCCTATGCTGTGTATGCACTCTCATTGATCGACACTCCATGCTCCAATTTTCTTCTTCTCTGTTACTTTATGGTGGCTATTGCTTGGTCGTAAAGACTCTTAAGTCCTTCATGAAATAAGCTGGTGCAGGTTAATTAAAAACTGACAGGATGATGCTTGCCCCAGGAAAAAAGCAAAGTCTACCACCTTTTTTTATAGCCCAATATTCAAAAACACCTTTCCCGATTATATTGGAATAGAATAATTGTCTCTAAGACAATTTCTAGGTTAAGTGTAGTCACATGTAGATTTTATTGCTTCATAATTGCATAGTGCTTTAGCCCTGAGTATCAGTAAATGCTAGATACAGAAATTCATCATGAAATCATTCAACCTATGTTACTTCCCATTCTAGAGCCTTTGATTTACGAGCTCTGTCTTCCAGATTGTTCTTCTGTCATAGATATGGGCAACTTATGTTGAAAAAGAGTTGTTGTTTTATTCTTCATTTATACTCAAAAGTTAATTGTAAACATCCTTACTTAAAAACTGTATAAATATACTTTTTCTCAGTTTTGAAATCCTTAATTGGATGAACGGTTATTTCTCTTCCTGCTGCCCTGGGTTGTTGTGGGCAGGTATTTTGCAAATGAACAGATTCTAGTGTGGTTTTATTTCACAAATACTATTGGTCATTTATTGACTATGATGATACATTGTTCATTTTTATTCTTTGTTGCTAAACATATGCGAGGACATTAATTTGGCTTTGGGAATTTTGACATTATGAGAAAGCTGAATGTTCTTTTATCTCTTTTTCCTCCTTATTTCTCTTCTTTCTGTGAAATTAAAGTTTTAGAAGAGTTTTAAGATGATTGATATGAAACCAAAGGAAATAGTTTAATGAAAAATGTTAACTATTTTAATTTCATTTCACATGTGTAATCGTCATGTGAAAATATTCAGCACAGTTGCACCTTTTGACAGTGTTGATATTTTCTTTTCAACAAACCTTTTTGATTCTTCTTGGTGGATTTCAACTTCAATTGTTAAATGCATCAATGAGGCCAGGAGTGCAGAGACTGGTAGTGTGTGGAACTTCTCTGGAGTGACTGCCTCTGATTGATTAATATTCACGGTTCTTTTTCATTCCTGTGAAGAAGATGGGCCAGAGAAAGTGCTTTTCTTCTTAAAGGGGACCACATATTCATATCACATGTGTTCAGTGGAGCTTCCTCTTGTAACAGCCATTGATTATTCCTACAGCCGACTAGCTCGCCTCATCCGCAGTTGTCCAAATGAAGGCAAAATGAGTGACTGAAGAGACTGACCCCACAAAGAACAAAACAAACTGTGAAGAAGAAGTTACTGAGAACACACCAAGTCGAGAAATGAAGATATCTCCTTACAAAGAGCAAGGCTTAAACTTCATCTATAAAATGAATAAACGTTCTCCCAGCAGTGATACTAAGTAATAACAAAGTGAAAGGATGCAGGCAGGCGTCACATAGCCCATGGAGGGTCAGTCACCATGTTTGATGTGACATGTATAGGAACAGGGACAGCATTTCCAGAATGGAGACACATGGAGTTTCCTCAATAACACTCACAACTGAAAAAATTATTTTTAAAAATGTACATTCTCTGGAAATTGTTCGAAAGGCCTACAACAAATGGAAAATGCATGTATTAAGAAAAGCTTCTCACTCCCAGTAGAAAACAGTGACAGTCTGTGTCATTTGGTCACAGTCCCCGCAGTGTCTCCTGCAGAGAAGCTCCAGTCCAGGTGTGTGCAACTATCGGTTCTCCCAGGGAGGGTCAGGTTATCACCACGCCTCATCTTAGCCCTCAGCCAGCTCCATTTTGCAGAAGCTCAATTCCAGACTAAAGCAGGAGAGTCACCAGGGCCCATCCACAGCAGTACGATGGAAGTTCCCTGCTGTTGTGACAGGCCCTTGTAACACTTGGGGCCTGAAGATTCTTGCTCCTGCTCCCCTGTAGGCTGGAGAAGGCTCCACACTGGGAGAGGTGAGCTAAGAAGAGCAGAGGCTGCCTTCCCCTCCCTATAATAAAGAAGCAAATAACCCAGTTAAATAAAGAATCTGAGTAGACATTTCTTCAAAGATAATATAAAGGGCTGATAAATACTTGAAAAGATACTCAGTATCAATTAGTAATTAGGCGACTAGGAATCCAGAAATTAAAAACTTGCTAAAGAGTTCCAGGTACTATAAAGTTTTGAGACTCATGGTCTGATTAGTACCCCAAAGGGCACACATATCCTCCCAAGCTTTCAAGAATGAGTGACTAAATATAAGCTTTATGGTAAACAGCAAGAGATTCTTGATGAAAAATCTCTATCATTTTTTTTCTGTCTTCATGCGTAAGTAATACAATAAAACAGACTGAAGACAAATTTTGTTTGAGGGAAGTCAAGACAGTGATATTTCTTTGAGCCTTAAAATAAGGGGACTGGGAACCAGGAAGGTAGAGAGAGCGCTGTAGTAGATTCAGAACGCAGTCAACAGGCACAGAAAATTGTGAAAAGTATATGGCATGTAGAGGCCTTCAATAAGCATGGAACACAGTATTTATGTGAGTAGTGACGAAAGTAAATATGGGTTATCTAGCTAAAAAATAGATGAGTTATTAGATTAGGTAGATGACACATGATCGATCAAGTCATCAATGTCCTCTCATCTCCTGGACTTATCATATTTTAGCATTTGCTTAAAACAGCTAATAATTCAGCAGCTCTGTAACTACTAGCTAGGTCCTATATATATATAGTTTGTCAGGGACCCCAAGGCTGACACAGACTTTGTTCAATGGATAACATAATGACTGTAAACAGGTTTTCCTAACATATAGCAACTACATCATTTGCATTTTGTGTAGGGATGCAGGGATGTTTAAAACTGTTGATTTATACCATCTCTCAGGGCTTTTCTGGCAATATCCCCGGTTACACACCTGTGTGGTGTGACGCCTGGGCTATATAAGGTAAGTCAAATTACTCTATAACTAGGCTATATAGGAATATATAATGATAATTAATATGAATAGGATACAGTATATATTCTTCAATCCAATGACTGAGTGCAAGCATTATATAGATATATAGTTTATTTGTATTTAAATCAGACTTAAATATTTTAGAGAAGTATGTTAGTATGGGCTTTAAAGACAACACGAGTGGGCCTTCCCTTGTGACTTAGGCAGCCAAGACCCTGGCTTGTGAACCATGTAAAAGCCAGTGGTAATGGGCTCATGACCCAGGGCTGGGGTGAAAACCCAGAAATAAACAGCTAACTAAGTGAAGATGCTACTTATGTCTCTCCCTTCCTTAAATGCTGCTTCCTTCTCTCCCTTTATTCCTCTTTTAAAAAGAAGGCTAGTCTCCAGATTTTTTAATGAAGGCAAAATATTATGTGTGGTTATACTTTATTGATCTCTAAAGTCAGGTTTTGTAAAGTCCTGGATTCTGTTAGCCAAGAATGACATTTAAATATGCTCTCTAGCCAGATGCCACTGTGCCCTGGCCCATGTTCCATAGATGACAGTTTGCCTGATTGAATTAGTACCTTCTGAAGGTGAAACTGGATTGGATGGTCACGTAGTGCGGGACCCCTGGGCGGGTGGCCCTGCTGGGAAACACAGCACCTGCTGCACCTGAAAAGCCTGGGAAGCCTGGGAAGGCTAACGCACACCATCCATCTATCTCCTCTCTCTCTGTATCTCTGATACCTGTAAGCATGGTGGGTGTGTTTCTAGCACATTCATCAACACCTTGTGGAGATGCTAGGACAGCAGACCTATAGAGGAGAAGAGAGGCGCCACCATACTTATTTGTTAGCAGTGTACTCATTGGAATTATTGCCTGAAGTTCAATATGCTATTTGTTTCAGTTATTTATGAAAAAAAAATCCCAAACAACAACATGTCCTAATAATTGGCTTAGTAATTGGATAATGAAATTAAGTGAATTGAGTTGGATTTTTCTGGGATAGTATTATAACCACATAAGGTTGATTATTTCACAGGTCATGCAGATCATATCTTGAAATAACTATAGGGTCATAGGCTCTTGATGTTCTATGGTTAGAATGGATGACCATCTTGACTGAAGATGAAGGATGATTGGTAATGAATGCTTTTCTATTTATCAAATATATTTTACTCATGTATCATCCATTGTTATTAGCATTTTCATGCTTCTATGCTCTTTAGATAGTGTTGTTCCAAGAATAATCTTAAGATCCATCAATACAACTTAGAAGGAACATCAGACTGAGGGGGAAAATTTTCATTCTAATTCTGCTGCTGATCAACTTAGGTATATTGAATGAGTCTAGGTCTTTTATGAGACACGGATGAGACTTAGTTTCTTCTCTAAAACATGAGAATATTGGCCAAATACTCTATATCATTTTCCAGGTACAAATTTTTATTTTTCTATACAGATCTCTAAGTAGGAAGAGTTACAATGTTTCACTGAACTTTGACCAAGAAAGAAGGGAAAATTACTTTTCCTAGGTAGATTATCCTTCCCATTAATTTATAGGCTATTGTTAAAGTGGTATCTTAAAAGAAAGACAACAATCAGAGTGATTCTAGGACAAGATCCCCTTACAATCTTTGTTTGCTCTTTAAGTTGTCAGTCTTATTTCAGTCCTTCATTCACGTTCATAGATGCTCGTTTAGTAAAGGTAGATCTTTAAAGATCTTTGATACCTTTTCCATCGTGTGACAGATATAAGGAAGGAGGCTCGGGCCCTGTCAAGTCTTAGGAACATTTTTTCTCAATTTCTCTTCCTATAATAATGTGTTCTTTTAAACCCCAAATGATTGTAGTGACATTGTTAATTTTTGACCTTTTTTCTTATGTGAGCCCCTGAGAGGTAGGAATCTACTATTTCTTAACAAAATATTCCATTGAACAATGCAAAAAAAAAAAGCAAAAGCAAAACTCAACACTTCTATTATTCTACTGTTATAGAAAGTTCTGCTGGATTTGCTTAAGTAATTGAAACAAACTGAGAAAATAATAAAGTTACTGACTATTAAGTGAGATAATATATGTATACTGCTTATTACAAAGTATATTATATGAATATAGTATATTGCTATTGTCAAATGTATGTGCCAAGTAACATATTGGGTTGCTGGTATATGTTACTCGTAGAAATAATCACGACATTCTTATGCAGTAGGAAATTTCAAATACGTTTTGTGGATACGGAAATTAAACTTGGAAAGATCACTAAAATTAAATCTCATAAACAGACTG
This sequence comes from Solenodon paradoxus, assembly GCA_004363575.1. Classification (NCBI taxonomy): domain Eukaryota; kingdom Metazoa; phylum Chordata; class Mammalia; order Eulipotyphla; family Solenodontidae; genus Solenodon; species Solenodon paradoxus. The sequence continues at coordinate 34,122 of RJWH01005226.1, read as the reverse complement.
ATTTGAACCTAGATCTTCCAAAATAGACCTTTTCCTTTTTCTATATTTTATATTATCTGTAGATTAAATAAAATGAGCAAACACTATAATCTGATTTGAAAAATTGCTGGCGGAAGAATAGACTCTTTACAGAGCATCCCATATCTACTAAGCCTTTCTTCTAAATTTAATCACTAGAATCTAGTGATTCAAATTTGATTTTCTCTAACTTAAAGATGATAAAATTCAGACATGAAAGAGTGTTGCTTCATTAACTAATACAACTGATTTTAACTTCTGTCTCTAGTCACAAAATTTTTTCTCTTTTCTCAGTTACATGTATATATTTATCACTAATATTTCTGTGTATTTTTTAAAAGGGCACATTGTTTCTCATTATAGCCTAAATGTTTCCTATTACTTTTACAGTGCAGCTATCCTAAATTAGGATAAACCAAATAGACATTTCATAGAAATAAATTTAAATGTATATATGTGTTTATGTGTATATACAGACATGAATTAAAAATGGTTTATGCTTAAATAGAATATCATATATATGTGGGTGTATCTATATATGTGTATATATATATATATATATACATATATATACAACAAATGAATCAATCATTTATTTGTTAGATGGGATGAAACACCCAACACTTTCCTCAAGCATTGTTCATCATTCCCTAAATAAAGACAGGCTATTTGCATTGATGAATATGAAACATGCAAAGAGGAATTAAGCACCCAACATCATTATTAAATGCGAGCGACAGGAAATAGATAAAAAAAAACAACTCCAGAATTTTCTTTGGATGCAAGTTAAAAAGAAAACAGACATATTCAGCTAAACAAAATGCAGATGAATATCTGTTGCATTTTTAATTTTAGTAAGTTTATGTCAACATATTTCAACACTAGATGTCAATATTTAAAATTCAGACCAGTGTTTGCTGAAAGATACTTTTGTGATATTTTTATAACACATAGACTGCTAGAAAATATAATGAAACATGTAGTGTTAGTGAAAGATAATTATAAAAGCATGACTTGTTTTATTTTATATTAAGTAAAAGATGTGGGAGATGCTCCCCAAGATGGAACATCTGATGGCTACTGGGACCCCGATGATCACACCAGAAAGGTGCTGTGTGGAGGTAGCAATATTTCTTTAATGTCTAGTTTTCTCCTGTATCAATCACAGTGGCTTGTCTTAGAAAGAGGCGTGAGATTTCTCAGCTGCCCCTTTCACTCCAAACTTTGCCCCAGTTTTCTGGGAATGGCCTGCCCTTCCCACCTTGCTCTGCTGTTATCCTGTTTAACAATACCTTCTCCATCAATAAAACCTATAGACCAAATTTCCCTGCCTTTGCATTTTTGCCCGATGTCTGCTGTAGCATTTTGAACCATGTGACTCAAGCATATGAATAATTGGAAAAGAATTGTGAGTTTATTTATTGAGCTCGTGTCCCTGTAGTCTTGCAGATAAATTTCACATTAAAGTGATTTTTTAGCATAAAAGGATATCTCTGGGGACACATTTCAAATAGATCTTTCTTACAGCTTTCAACCTAATGAACAGAAATAGAAAGCTAATGAAATTAATTGACAAACTAACAACTTAAATGCTGATGTGTATAAACAAAGCTACAGCTGAAACAGGAAAGGAACAGCTTATCACATTCCTCTTTGAGATTCCCAGTTGGAAACAAAATTTCTATTGTCTCTAGGCATTTAGGACTATATACAAGATCCTTTCCGTGTGACTGTAAAATAGTTGTGATTTGTAGCTGTTGTTCAGTTAAAAATTCATAAGGGCTTTACAGGTACAATGTTTGTTGACAAGTTTTATTCAGGACTAGAGAATGTGTCATATCCAGATTCATACTGGTACATTGGTTTTCTCACATGTTTTTCAAATGTATAGGGAAGGCAGCCCTGGATTCAATCTATTCTTCTAGGGAGGAGATGAGAAGTGAAGGAGGAGAAGGAAAGAGGGAGGAGACTGGGGAGGGGGAAAGACTAAATTGTGTTTATTCAACATTTTAACGCAATGGTTTTAGACTATCGATGTCTTTGAAAAGTTTGTTTTGTATGAATTGTGTCAGTAACTTCACAACTATTTCTTATGGTGAGACAGTAAGACGAACGGAAGTGCTAGAGCAAGATGAGGTCCTCACACCTTTGAGGTGTGTGGATTTTAGTCGTTTACCATCTTCAAGTCTCAGTCCTGACATTTTGCCCTCAGGAATATGTCACTCCCTGCAAATCCCTGCCTTTCTTACACTTCCTGAAGCATGTAGATTTGTGAAAATGTACAACTCCAAGAACAAGTATTTGATAATGCCAAAAACAGACACACGTATTCAAGAAACCAAAAATGAATGACCATACTTATGCAAAGATGCAGATAAAACAAAGTAGAATCCAATGCTCGTGGATTCCCCTCGTAGCAATGCATCAATGCACACGTCTGGGACTCCTTTATCTCTTGCTTCCTTTTATTTATTTGTTTGTTTATTTATTTATTTATTTCATTAAGGATTCTAGTTGTATGATCAAGTTTTGTGTGCTTGTTCCTTTTCCCAAATGCTAGCTTCTTCGGTCAGCCATGTGACTACTTGGAAAATCATCTGAAAATCCGACTTACCATTTGCAGCCTTCAATTCAGCACTTGCTTTGCCTGACAGACAAGCCCCAAATATAGCTGATGGGATAGTGGATTATAATGTTGCCATTGTAAGACATCATCTGAACAAAGTATATGATGTCATGAGACAATATACTGTCGATACAATTTTTTTAAAGGGACTGATTATCTTCAAGTTTTCTTATTGCAAGGAAACAGCACAAGGCATTTCAATGGAGTGTGATGAGTGTAAAGCTAAGGGGTAGAAACGTGGAAAAGATGCCCTAACTTCAGTTGACCACAGGAAGAGGAAGCTTCTAGAACAGGACTCAGTCAGAGCTAACTGATCTCAGCTGAGTACAAAGCTGGCCGCTAACGATTCCTCCCATCTGTGCAGGTACATGCACTCCTCCACCCACAGCGGAACTGATCCCCATTGTCTTGAGAGTGGATGGTCTAGAAATTTCCTAAGTGTTCTGGCAGCTTCTGTTAACTTCTCCAGAAAGACAGCCATCATAAAGGAGTCTGGATATCTTTGGAAAGAAGAGATCACCCTTGGAAACAGAGAGACACCAAGACTCAGCCCTTCCCAGCCATTTCAACCATACTAGCTGAGGCAGCAGACTTTTAGGAGTTTCCAGTTCCAGATGTGGAGAAACAGCCCTAAAGAGAAATGCATGGGCTATGCTTATCTACACAAGTCGCAGTGCAAACACATTTCTGCTAGCAGATCTTGTCATGATACAAGTCATGAAAGATTGCAGAAATGGGGGTGTGGAGGTGGGCAGTAGGATCTAAGATGCAGGGCATTCCAAAGTCTCAAATTTAAAGGCTCGTAGTCCTACGTGACTGTCCGCCTCATAGCATAATTATTTCTCCTGCTTTAGAATTCTAACTTAATTGGGTAACTTGACCTCATTTATATAGCCTTTGTCAATAGGAAATCCTGTGTCTTTTTAGTAAATTGGGTTATGTTTTTCTCCAAACATCCTTTCTCACTTTATATTATAGGTGATTTCTCTCCCAGAGACGTCTGTCCTGAGAATTTCCAGGTCCTCAGGTGAGGTGGGATAGAGGAAATGGAGTAATGTGAATTTGCATTCTAAAATCTTATCTCTAGCCCTAATAAATCTAACCTTTCCAAGCGGATGTAGGGAAGCAAAGTTACTGATTGATCATGTTGGCACTGAGGTGTTGTTCATTCTACAAAGGCCACATTAATTCAAATTGATGTGATTCAAATTAACCTTAATCAGCTGCTACACAGACTGTGATCCCGTTACACAGTGCATTGCAATTAGACTTCTCCTCTCTTTATCTGCCCCATGGCCTCATGAAAGGGTTCACAGTTTTTATTTTGGTTCCTTGAATGTAAAAAAAAACAATATAATCATCCATTTACACATATCCTGTTATCATTTTATCATTGCTGGCTTGGTGGCTGACTTTTTGCATATTTACATTTGCGTCTATGTGCTCTAAACATTTCAAAATATCTGCCTTAATGTGACCTGCCTTAACCTTAGACAATTTTTCTTTGCTTGAGTAGTAGAGTGCTTTAAGGGACGACAAGCAGGCAGTCATTCACAACAGCTTTCATTTATGTTAATAAACCAAATGTTTTATTTTTAGGAAGTTGGGTAATTGGGAAATTGAAAAACTTGAACACACATTGTACTTTGTGATCAATTCACTTTGAAAACATAAGGGGGCATGAATTCAGAGGTATAGGACCTTTGAGAATGACGCCTAGTTCTATTATTTTAATTACATAAAGATGACCAATTTTTATATTTTCCTTTCTGTTTTGTTCTTACAAGAATGCTTTTGGAATAATTTGGTAAGTAGTCATTTTCTTAAGGATGTTGAACATTTCTTTCGCATGAAAAATCTCAGAGACTTTGCTGTCAAGTTTATTCTAAAATAAGAAAGGATAAGCCTCCTCTTTTACCACTTTCCACGGTCAGGTTTATGATCTTAAATTCAGGGAATACTCTTGGGTGATACACATGAGGCCCTACAGTGGGGCAGATGGCATCTGAGTGTGACTCCACCCAGAGAATGTGACCCTGAGGTCAGGGAGCCTCTCTTTAACTAAATGCAACACCACCCACAACTAGATTGATGTGAGGATGAAATAAGCAAACCATACATATTTCCATTCCTTATTTCAGTGGTAGCTTGCTACAAATGATAATGCAAACACTAACCGAGCTAATTAGAATCTGGTATACTTTTTTCAAATAATTAGCTATATATCTGTTATCTTTCATATCAAAATAGAAAATCATCATATATAACAAAAAATAATTGGAGTTGTGTAGAAGACAGGGTGTTTAAAAGACATTTAGCTATAACTCAACAATCCCTTTTATGGTACTGAATGTACTTTGATAAAACAGGGCATTAAGAAGTGGTTTCAACTGTTGTAGGTAATGCAGTGATGCAATCATATGTGTGAGATTTAGAGAAAGAAACTTTCTCCAGGGTGGAGAAGGTGTGGGGGAAAGGGGAGACAGGAAGCTGGAGGACTTTTGTGACTCCTAGGATTGTCCAACAGAAAGACGATGTTCCTCTACCACTGCTGAGGGCAGAGTAGATGCACAGAGCGTGACAACTTTGTCAATGGGAGGCCAACGTAAATATTCTAAATAAAAGCAATCTCATTTTGCATGACCTCAGAAAAAACAGGCTCACCAAGCATCGCAGAATGTTATAAAAGATCCTGAAATGGATTTCCTAACATGCAAAACCTTAATTTCACTTACATGATTAATATGTTTTTGGCCACATGTGAAACACTTGGAAGATGAACAGAGATTTGACGAATTTCATTTTTTGAAGATGTACCATTTATTTTTGTAACCTCTCCTAAGTCTGTCCTTTCATGGTTTTAGGTTCATGGAAGAGTGTTCTAATCTTGATATTCTTATTATTAATTTGTTCAGTGAATTCTTCTAGGAGAGTGAGAAGGACAGAGGCACAGGTGTAAGTTTTGATGGAGAGTCATTTTAGTCATGGACATTCACAGGAGTGTGGTGCGGTTTTGACGTCCTGAACTTGGGATTCTTGACGTGCTTGTGAAAGAACTCAGAAGACATGACTTTTGGCAGCAAAGTTTGGTAAGTTTATTAGCAAGATGTGATACCACTTTCTTAAAAAGAGCGATAAGAGGGGGCCAAGTCAGAAATGTCAATGTCTGCCCTTAGACGGCTCACAGGTAAGATTTCAGAGGCATTCACCAAAGAAGGGGGTGGAACATTATTGAAAATGGAAGGTGACTTCCTGAAAGTTGCCCCAAAATGGTGCAATTTGTGTGGTGTCTAGTAGTTCAGTTTTTTTTTCTAATAGTAATAGATGTAGCTTTGATTTACAAAGTAATAAAATCTATGTGAGTAGGTTCTTAAAGAGACTTAAACATTAAGTCCTTATTTGGTCTGACTGGGAACTGTCATGGTGCCCAAAGATGGAGTCCTCCTGACAGGCTAGTGTATTTATAAGACAATTATAAATTTTTATGGTTATGATTTATATATATATATAATTTTATATGATTGTAAGATTTATAACGAGACAGAGTCCACAGAAGGTGAGGAATCCATACTATGATACTACTTGCAGCTGCTTCCGGATTGCCGCATAAGATAGTGTGGGGGATGACTGGGAGGAGACAAAGGGTTTCCTGTTATTGTCTCAAGTTACTGGTGATGAAGACCATCTGGAAGAAGGGAGTCCCAGGCCCAGCATCCAACCCTGCCTGTGCCTCCTCACCAGTGAAAGAAGGAAGAGTGCCTCTTAGTACCAGAGAGACTTATGTCAACTGGGCTGGCAATCTTCCACTCTGATGGAGAAGATAAAATCTGTGTTCATGAGAGAATTCCATTTATGTTAAACTCTGAACATGGAAGTGACAGTAGAAGGAATTAGAACCTAATGGTGTGAGTTAATCATGAAATGGAGATCCAGTGACACAGTGGAAGAATTAAGTTAAGACATTATATATGAATGTATTTGGCAGCCCAACAAAGGCCCCGAAATCCTTAGAAGTTATGCCCTCCTCAACTCCCCACCCTGCCTCAGCTGCATCCAAGCCTGGGCATGGAGCCAGACCCCTGTTGACCAAAACCCGTTGTGCCAAAGACCAACCAGAATGCAGTATAGAGTCACTGGCCATGTTACTATGTGTTGACTTCTATTTAATTCATCTTTAGTTCCATAAAATAGAATTGCTTGAAAACGTTCTGAGGAAGGAATTCTTCTAATGTACTAGTCTAGTTTTCTCATTGTTTCATGATTTCCTTACTTTGCACTCATTGAACACGGTAACTTAAATATAGTAGGTGTTAAATAAGTGATTACAGGATGAGTGCTTGGATAGGTAACATGTCATAATTTCCATAAGGCTGGAGCACAAGATAAATTTTAGATGACATTAATCTTTTCTTACTTCTTTCTGCAGTGAGTACACTTCCATGAATCTGGTTAATTTACACTCTCTTTTAGAGCGTTTGCCTTTTCCACAGTGCCAGACTTCATCATACCAGTGAGTTAGAGTTTTAATTAAAGGAAAAAATAGCATATCAGGTCAAATCTTCTACAATTAATTGCATGTGGCAAACTGCTCAAACTGTACATAATGCATTCAGCAGACAAACATGAAAATTAATTATAAAAACAATGATAGTCAAATCCAATTATATTATATTCTACTTAAGTTCTGGTGTCAAAACTATAATAGGTGTGTATAAATGCAGAAAAATAAATCTATAAAATAAATGTTTGAAAATAAAACAGACAATATCAAGACAAGGGAAATGATTAAATTTGATATAAATCAAGTGAGATATCATTTATCAAGTGTACGTAAATTAGAAGAGGTATACATTTGGGATCTAGTTTTCTTTTTTTTTTTTAACTCAATGCATGTTTGAGTTTCTATTTTCTTAAAATAAATATTAGGTAATTTATAACCAAAAAATTTAAAGATATTCCAGGATGAAGAAAAATGTTTAAAAACAAGTGAACAAATAAAAGGAGCACAATGATGTTTGAGATAATTCTTTAATGAATTTTTAAAAATCCTTTTAACAGAGTTGTGTCTATTCAGTCTGTTAATAAGTGGAAGCAGACACTTTGAAATAGATTTTTTGCTTGTTAAATCATAAATAAACATATTAGACTTCTTATATATTTGTACATATATATCTAATAGAGCTGTCTAGAAAAATATTCTGTATTTGATGTGAAAAGAGTCTATATTTTTACTGTCTAGACAGTAGTTACTAACTGCATGTGAGTATTGAATTTATTATGTTTAAGAACTGAATTCTTATTTTATTTAATTATAGTTTATTAAACTTTGAATATAAATAACAAAATGTAGCTATTGGAGAACACAAATTGTATATATGTTTATATATTTTATAAAGATGTAAATTGGTACTTTATAAACGTAGATATGTATCTCTTAACTAGAGGCTAAGTACTGGCTGTTTCAGCATCAACAAAATATATACTAGAAGGAAATTTCGAGAATCAAGTAGCAAATCTCACAAAACTTATAATTGAAAAATGGAAATTTTTAGATGCTCCATTATTAAATTTGTCTAGCTTACTCTCTCTGGGATTAAATTTGTCTCTTAAATGAAGAAATAGAAAAGCAGGTTGCACTGAATGATTTCTGGTGCTATTGTTTTATGTAGAATTTAAAGACCATTACGAAAAACACCTTACAGCCTTTAATTTTGAAATCACACATATCTAAGTGAAACAGACACATATGAATACAAATTGCCACATCCAGGTTAATTTTCACTTTTACTTTAATTAAAAAATATTTGACATTAGAAAAATTGGTAGAATTGCCAAAACACTCATATTTCTACTTCCAGAGTTAACAAGTAAAATGAAATTTTTGAAGTATTTGCCAAGATGCAGCTAGAACTGTGAAAGAGATATTACTATCCAGATGACATCTACATAATTAATTTGTAATCCTTACCTCGATTTATGAAAACTAATTGAAAACAGACACATTTAACACTAAGAACAATAATCAAGATCATCTGACAGACGAAATAGTCTGAACAACAAATGTGTAATGCCTACTCAGATGTTTGTTGAATTTCTTTGTTAGTATGATCATGTATCTTGATTCAAATTAACCAACAATATTTCAAAGGCAAAACAAAGAAAGCTTCTCATAATTCATAGCATTAAAATATGGTTCAACTTGCATTTTTGTACAGCGTTCTAGAGTCATATATCCAATCTCAAGCTTCAAAATGAGACAGATGAATATAAAGTACAATTTTTCCCTACAAAGAGCTATTCTTTATACACACAACACAACAGGACATGAATTACGAGGAAATCATTCATGCCCTTTGCCTTGGTAGATATAGGACTGTACCTAGCCCCATTTAATGGACAAGGTATGAATTATTACCACATAACTCCCACCATGATATGGTTTATTGTGCTATTAAATAAGTCCCTATACAAATGTTTTTTTAAAAAAGAATAAAATGCTTTACTGCAATATGTTTTTAAAAGGAAATGTGAGAAAACAATAAGAAAGGGAATTAGAATAATGTCAACTGTTGCCTTGAGTTTTAAACACAGTAGTTTTCCTTAACCAAGATCAAAACATATTGTTATTATTATTATTATATTGCTACTATAATTTTTGTTTTCTTGACTGATTTTCAGGCCTAGGGGGTACTTCAGCAGTCAAGTCAATATAACTGCCCTGTAGTTGCCACAGTTCTTTGGTGGACTCTTCCCATTTTTAATTGGCCTCCCCAGCTATGTCTTTTATCATTACTTCAGAGTCACACAGCCCTCTGGAGTTTCACTTGTCTTTAAAACCTGTCAGTTGATGCTCCTGCCCAGGGAAAAAAGAAAAAGGAGCAAACAAAAGCAACAGCATGGCTCTTCCCCACTTTCGTCTGTGGAGTCCTCATGGCACGGTGTGTGAGTCTGTGATGCTCTAGATTGTGCATAGTGTGCCCATGAGGACGGCTCCCTCATTTCTGCCTCCCCACCTCTGCCTGCCCACACAAACCAGCTGTCAAGGAGGGTGCTTCCAGTGTGGTTGGTTGAGTTGCTTTTCACATGAGTTTGTATTAACAATGAGGTGTATGAAGACATAATCATGAACTTTTTCCATATGAAGAGCAGGGAGGCTGCTCTAGCATCCTAAACAGAGGTTAAACACAAACCTTGTTGGGCAAAGGCTTAGAGTAATTGCTCAGGGAATTCTCCAAAACTTCCCTGGAATTTCCAAGAGAGAGTCCACCTAGTGTCCTCCCAGAAGTTCAAACAGGCACAACCAGCTGTGTCCTGGTAACTCATGTGTTAAGTCTGTGCTTGGGGCAAAATCCACATACATCCATGCAGATCCCAAGAACTTGGGTTAGCAGGAGGGCTGGGGGTGCGGGCTGGGGTAGATGGAGGGAAACACCCAAAGCGAGCAAGTAAATAAATTGAAAACATGCTCCCCTCCACCCCTCTCTCCTTATAGCCTTCTTCTTCTACCCTCAGCTCCTCCACTGGGTCTTGCCCATTAAGGAAATGGAATCATAGAAACACTTAATGAGAGAATGGGCGATTAAGTGAAATACCACATCTCCAACACTGCTGAGTGCTAAGATCAGGTACACAGTCAGAGACGAACTGGACAGGAAAAGAAGAGAATGGTTGTAAGTGTTATTGGTGTGTAGGATGCTTTGAGGAATGTCCATCAATGTTCTTATTGGTTTTGTTGTGTTTTGCCTTTGGGGGTGATAAAATATAGAGAATTACTTTTATCATTTTAGCCATGTTTTCATTGCACAGTTGAGTGGCATTAAGAATAGGGACAATATTGAGTAGTCATCACCGCTCCCCATTTCCAGAAGTTTTTCTTCCACCCAATCAGAAATAGCCTTCTCCCCACCCTGAGGCCTGGGTAGCTTCTACATTACTCTCTGTCTCAAGGTCCTTTTCGGTTTGGAGTTGGAGCCTGTGAACGTGTATGTTAGCATTTGCCCTGTTGGCTGTTGATGTTTAAGTTCCCACACTTGTCCTTAAAGCCCATGACTCAAATTCTTAAAATTGAGACACCAAGGAAGGGAAAAGGAAGACTACAAAGAAGTGAGGTGCATCTTTAAGATTAAAAACTGAAGAGATATGAATGGTTCTAAAAACTCATACTTTGATTTTTTTTTCAGTAGGAATATTTTTGTATGCTAGAGGGGTCGTGTTGTAACAAACAAGGCATTTTGGATAAGTACTGATTTCAGTCATCTGAGGGATTGCTGTGAAGACTTTTCCTCAATGGATCTGGAACTGGATGGAGAGGAATCTGATTTGTAAAAGGAATAATTAGTACAAAGCTTAAAATTATTTCTTATTAACTGAAATCGATGTGATTCCTTTCAGAGTTATTCTCCTAGTGTCTTTGAAAAGTTTGAAAGGATATGGCCAATTGCATATATTTTTAATAGTCATATCACTTGTAAGACTTGATTTTTAAGAGCATATGTTAGACTATTCCTATTTTTATATTAGCACCCCCTGTTAACTTATTTTAAAATAAGATATGTAGTCACTGTTAAATATTGTGAAGAATGATCTAAAAATGTGAGAAAGTAGAGTTACCCGTTTTAATCGTGTTTAATATTCTACCATTACTTGAATTGATTAAAACCTATTTTATTTATTTTGATTTTAAGTTGCCTCCGAGAAGATATTCCACGGCATTGACAAAAAAAATTTGCTGGTGCAATACTTGAAAGATTAAATTTTGGAGATATCAGTCAAAAGCCCAAATCATTGTGTATTTTGTGGACAGAAAAAAACTAATTATGATATTCTTAAATACCTTAATGTAAAATTCATATAGCTTAATAAAGCCTATTCATTGGGTTGAAATTAAATCATTTAAAAAATCTTTGAGCCTAAGTATCTTTTGAGTAAAATAGAAGATTTCAAACATACTTCGAGTAGCATCTGAGGTGATTTTGGTAAAGATCTTGGAATCATACACACCTTTGTATCGTCTTCACCATCATCATCATGCTGTCAACCAGTGTGAGTGCAGTGTTGTTTCTTTGTGTTTTATTCAGGAGAATCTATCCTGTTGCATATCCCTCTAGTTATTGCTTTTCAAATTTAAGACAATAGGACTTAAAACCAAAATTATAAATATTTGCTTTGAGAATCTTGCACTTTATCCTGACACTTCACATGTCTGGGATGAGAAGTTTAGTTTTATACTAACTGCATATAATTCGACTTAGTTTCAAAACATATTTGTATGAAGAATATGGAATCATTGAACCAAAGAATTTTTTTTATTTTACTGTCTTCCCCGATGCCTTTTTAAAGAGTGATCGATTCTGTGTAATGCTGGGTTTCCCTGTGTGTCTGGAGCTCTCTGAAAACCAGCTCATTAATGTCTCAGGAGAAGTTCACCATCCATATCTTAACAAGCATTACTGCTTATCAACCCTTTTCCACACATAAAATACTGCTCTTCCTCATTTATTCTTATTTCATCCAGAAGGACATCTAGTACCATATTTCCAATCCCCACTCTAGGAAGTTCATCACTCACTTCTGGTCACTTATTCCTGCTGTTTCTCTGTTCTAAATGCAGCCATAGTGCCAGCAGGGCCCTCCTGAAAGGCACACCCAGGGAGCGTTTCCCACAGGGTGGCCCCGGCCCCACCTCGGGACTAGCCACACTTCCCGCCAGTGAGACGCCACCACAGCTTTGAACTCTTCTTCTTGTCTAGTGGACGTTTGCTTAAAGCAGCCCTCCACAACTTCCCCCGCAAACTTAGCAAATACTGACCTTCCCTTTGTCACTTGGGACACCCCTGCCGTTGGTTTGTTACAGGTCACTGTTCTGTATTACAGCCCTTCTGCTGAGACCTGAATACACTCACTTTGCTTATAGATAACGTACTGCTTGTAGTGTGTAAGATTGACAGTTTCTGTCTTTAAATAAATCCCAAAGTCATTCATCATTGACATTCTGAATATGTTTTCATTGCACCTTTACTAATGTTTTGCTGGTCTGAACTGGTCCCCCTGGTTCCACAGTATGTTCCTGCACCTGCCATCGAATCGGATCGACTCCAGGTGCCATGAGTGCCTTTTGCCCTGAGACTGCAAAGCCAGACCTGTTTGGAATCATGCTGACAACTGAATAACAACTACATTGGGTTTCTAGCCTTGTGAAGTTTGTTCTTTAAAATACACATGCAATATTCAATTAATATCTCTCCTAATTAAAATAACAGTCAAATGTAGATGAGAAGACTTTTGAAAGTTAGCATCTGAATTGAAATTTTGAAATGTGGATGGTTTAAAGGGCTAGTGTGTCTTGGTATTTGCCTTCCTTAGGTTTAAAGAAGGAAATGAGAACATTCAACAACAAACTTCCTTCAGGCTACATTGCATTAAAATAGTTGTTAAAAACGGTTTCAGTAGAGTTATAAAAGGCTTCTTGAACCAAAATAAACTCTCTTTTGAGTCATTTCTACCTAAATATCAAAAAAAACATGAAAATATAAGCAATTCTTATCTGTGCTTCCTCAGTAGTCCTCATCAGATTTCTCTCAACTCCTTTTGTCGATATTAACTGAGGGACCTCCTTTAAAAATGCTTCTTATTTCAGAAGACAGAATTAATCGATATGAGTGATAGACACTTTGCTAAAATTTGTTTATTATTCTTTGTATTCATTTTTATAACTCACTCATTATATTGAATGTTTAAATATTGTTATTTTAAATAATTTTAAAAAGACATACAATAATGTTTTTTTAAATTTTTATAAGTAAAATAGCATTTGCTATTTTCAATAGCAAACTAGGAAAATGCAAGCTAGCACAATCATACTGTAGATTACCGTCCTACCCCCGCTAACTTGAATGGTTCACATATAAACTACCTATTCAGAATACTTTTTACGGAACTTAATTAAGAAAAATGAAATATAAATAAGGCATCAATTAGTCCTAAAATTTAAGCTTGGACAATACAAATATTAAAATGTTAATAGACCATTATTGTGCAAAATAAAATATTAGTTAAGTCTTCCACGCATTATTCAATATATTGATTTTGTTATGCATAATTGAGAATAAATATGTCTGACAATGTAGTTTTTTCCATGTTTCTGTCTTAAATACTTTTCTACATAGATTCTCAGGGAGATTTCGAGGAAATCTATAGTCCTTATCTTCAACAATCTTGAGCAAACGTCTAAGATAAAGACCCTGAAAATGTGTGTTTGCCCGTTGCTTTCAAATAATTAAAGAGAAAAACTGGATATGCTTCTACTGAATCATATAATAGCAAATAAGGAATCAGTTTTATGCACAAACTCCTGAAACAATGAGCCTCAAATGGTCTTTTCAAGGTTCTAACTTCATGAATTATTTACTGCTGCCTAGTTGCTTAAGAAGTAATCACTTGTGTTTTCACAGACTTTGCCTGACTTCTCCAGACAGGTTTGTGAGAGAAGATTGTGTGCATGCAAATTATAATGCTCTACTCAATGCTACGTTCTTTCCTGAGCAAACTGAATACTTAGTAAGAAAACAGCAATCACTGCTCCTACCTGGAGCATAGACCCGACTTGACCCCATTTTGACTGGAGCCATTTTAAGCCCATACTTGCTGGCTGTCCTCTCAGTGGAACTTGTGAGTCATTCCTCCTCACACCTCTAAGACTAATTATTCCTGCTTAATCTCTGGATAGACATAGGCCCTGAGGTATATCTCTAATATACTGGACCAAGACACTTGCATTTATCTACTTAAACAATGAAATAGTCAGAAAGGGAAATCAAAGGACACTTTAGTTTGAAGATACTGTGGCAATTTCCTCAGCTGAAGCTCTGTCCACCATCTCCAACATCAAAGACCCCTGTGTGTGTAACCGAGACTAAATAGGTCTTGCAATAAAGTTTTGAAATAGATTTTTAAAACAATTTTTGTATGTAAGTTACCCTCTGCTGTCTTCCATGCCTCGTTCTTAGGATTCAGATGACCTTGCTAATTTGGGGAAACCTGGTTCTTCCCACAGCTGAACTACTCCCTTATTTTAAGAGACGGAATTCTAATCGGATGGTATATAGAGTTTTATTACTTGATTTAGGCTCTCCATGTGGAACTTTGCCAGTGCATGGAAAATACAGTGGAATGTAATTTTTAAAAAAAGTAGCTGAGTCATACTAAGTGCATAAAATCCTGACTCAGAATCTTTCTAGCCTAGTACTGTTTTGGGACAAATGGTTTAATCTTCCTAAGAGTCACTTTCCTTAACTAAAAAAGGGAATAATGTGTAATGCATAGGCTGTCTTGAGGATTGTATGAGGTCCTTTGTATGGATTATGCAATATAACACCTAGCAAAGAAAAAGCACTCAATACGTGCTCCAAGGTTGTGACAATATATACATAGATACATGATTATATTCACTATATTCACTGGTTATTGATAATGGTCAATTCTTTGTTGCCTGTGCCTATGACTACTGACCTCAGCTGAAATCAAAAGTTAGAAAGTTTTATTCAGGTAACAGGATACTTCGTCAGCGATATCCTTTGCAGAAGTTAAAGTTCAGCTTCAAAAGTGTTACTTTTACCTCTTAATTTACATTTTAAAAAATCTGCTGTTTATTACTCGACTTCCAGAGACTGTGTGCTGCGCACTTATTTTCAGGTGAAGATTCATCGGGGGTCCCCGTTGTATTTGCAACATGCCGTTCTTGTAGCTTCTTGATCTCCCTTTGAATCATCATCCCTTTATCATTAACACACGATGCACCACTTGTGGCAACAAGCCGATTCCTGCTTCCTGCTGAGTTCTTGAACACAGACTCAAAATGACAGGAGGCAGCTACGCTTAGGGCATGTGCACTTGCTTTATTCCTCAGTGTGGCATTATTTGGCACCATGAAACAGCATACATTCTGCCATGCAATCGTAGCATATGACTTATCGATGTCCTGAAACATTAACTTACTTCGAATTTGCCTACATCTGTTGAATATAATTTCAAATGAGTCAGATTCTTTCTATCCTTAAGACAATGTGAACTGGGTTAAGATTGTGATGTTCTCAGAGCTTAACTCTTACCCAAATTGAAAAAAAAGAAAAAAGAAAAGAAAAAACACACCATGGACTTGAATATCCTAACTAGAATGTGATTTTTAGGGGAAAAGAAAAGAGAACATATTTGCAGACTTGCTATGTGCTCAACTTTTTGTAGATGCTTTTCGCTCATAATCCACTCAACCCTCACATATTGTCAAGTATGATGGTCCCTAATTCAGAAAGGACCCTGACATGTGGAGAAGGAACTTGACTTGTCCAATGAAACAGTGGAATTTGAATTGGGTGAACTTCTCATCAACACATGTTTCACAAGCGCATTCCTCTTCGTTCCTTTGTCTGTTAAGAACGCACTTCAGAATTAATGTGCCCAAGTCCACGTGTACAATCCTTCATTGATTTGACACTTCGATTTTCCTCTGAGTTCCTCTTATTCTATATTAATGTGCTAAGATGATGCTTATCTTTGATTTCAATATTCAGTGATCTGAGCCCAGGAAAATGATCCTGTCACTTGTTACTGAGACATCCTGGTACTGACTTTTTAAAACCTTTTAGTACAAAATCAATCATCTCAAGAAATACTGCTTGAGCTTAGAAACTTTTTTTGAATGTTAGAATTTTAAAATGTGGTGGAAACAGCTCAAAGGGATGTTCACGTATTTTCAGTCATCAAATGTAGGACTTTGAAAATGGTAATTACTCATTCTCACATAGTTGATGAATTCACTTGCAAGTTTCCTTTCAAATGAATCTATGCCATACATGTCTTATTTATGAAAGAAAAAAATATATATAGAAGAGATGAAGGGACAGAGTTTCTAACTGAATGCTCTTCCAGTCGAGCAGACATTTGTGTTGGGAAATATTAACACGTTACTGGTAATAGTCGAGGAATTTTTAATTAGGAGATTAAAAAATCACAATAATAAGAGCAAAAAAACACGGATTTATTTTAATTTCTAAAATCACTTCCCTCTTGTCTATTTCATTTATCAAAATGTTGTGGCTAGTCAGAAACATTTTTGTATGTCAGTTTTTCCGTGCTCTCCATAGGAGTTTTATGTAGGTTCAATCATTACCTGCTAACAACAAATACATTATTACTTCTGATATATCCCTGATCCTTTTAATGTGTTCAGCTGATTCAGAATGAACATCATAATTGAGACTAAAAAAAATAATTTTCAGAGATCTTTTCTTTCTACCGTCAACAAAGAAAAGCAATTTGAAGACAAGAACCATCTCTTAATATAAAACATACTCCAGCTTTGTGAGTGGTTATGTTTTGCATAGCTTGAGATGAAATAATTTGATTGATTTTTTTTTTTACTTTTATGTCTAATGGAAGACTAATAAAATTGAGTAAAGAACTGAGCAACAGTGCTGTTTCTGTATAAATGGGTGGAAACCCAATGATGATATGACTTTCATTATAAAGTGGTTTTTTTATGATTGTATGTTTAAGTGTTTTTACCATCTATCACTCATGTTAATGTAGGTCTGTGTGGATAGGGCCAATGACACCATGAAGCACAAATCCATAATCGACTGACTCAAATTAGCTGAGAAGTCTAATACTCCAAAATTTCAATGGATGCACGTTCAGATTGAAATATTTATGAACCAAAAAACTATACCTTCTTGCCTGTCTTTTTGGACATTTTTGTCTGCACTGAAATCCTAATTATTAAGCTTTGAAAAAAAAACGTATGTATGTTGAACTACTCAAATTCTCACCACTTATTGCAGAGGGAAAATAATTTGTGTCATTAAAAGTTCTTTTAAGTTTTCTATTAAGGGCTGGGGTCTAGTGGAGTGTGGAATCTTCTCTGAAAATAAGGTATGTCAGATAATCGTGAATATTATTAAAATTTACTTATACTCTGCTCTGTTTTAGCTGCCACTTCTATAGGCAAAAGACTTCCACTTACAGAAGCTATTTTTTTGATTACACACACTTTTTGAGCACTGTTTATATTTCATGGGCAATGTTGAATGCCAGAGAAATAAAGACAAGAGATATTCCCTGTTTTTATGTTGCTTTGACCTCATAGCAGAAAAAAATGGATATACCACTTGGCGATATATTTAGTGGAAATAGACTCTGTGGATGTAGATTTACTAAGGGAATATCTTTCATTATGATCAAGTCATTGAGATTAAATCACTGAGTTACAGGTGGAAGAGAAGGATTAATGGGAAGATATAACAGTTAAGAACAGGAACAGACTTTCTAAGGGGAACTAATGAGAAACTGGATGATGCTTTCAAGGGACTCAACGGGGTTCATGGTTGTTACAAGGCAAATCTCAAGAGTAAGTGATAGAAAAAAGGCAGAAGAGAATGACAGAAGCCAGAAAATTTTTGCAGCCCTAGCTATGTAATGGGTTCTTTATCCAGTGGGAAATGAGGTTCCCTGGGAGGACTTGAAATCATCAGATGGCAGGATAAGGAGTAAAGTTTTGGTTTGTCATGGTAGAGACAACCTAGAAGGTAAAACAAACAAACCTGGAAGGTAAAACAACCTAGAAGGTCGGTGCAGAGGAGAGACACAGGCATGGACTTGAGTAGAGAACAGAAAAAAATATCCACCCTTTGGATGAAGAATTAAAAATATATAGTTCAGGATGAAGGCTTGTTTTATATCCTGTGTAACTGGATGTAGAAGAATGCTGTCTCCTAGGAGAATGAGTAAAAAAGGACCGTAACTGGAATCCTGGGAGTTTAGTTTTGCACATGTTTAAGTACCAGGAGGCAGCTGAATGCCAAGTAAATATCACGAGCGCTTTCTCAAAGATAACCTATTCTTTTAGAGTACAGAAAAGGATGAGACCACAGAAATTCAAATTTATTATGGCTGACACGAGAAGGTATTCCAAGAGGTATTAAAACTCTGTGAATCTATCCAGTCTAATCCCAGGGAGTGCACAAGAGAATCAAGTTTAGCCAGAGACTCTTCTTCAACAGACTTTAACCGCAACTTTGCTACAAGACACATTTTTCTAAGGCAAGCTCTGTTCATGCCGGTAGCTTGGTGAAGAAAAAGAAATGATGCGATGTTCAATACAAATTTTTGACACTTCAGGCTACAGCATGGATTTCACATCTTATCCCCCCTAGTTTTTTCTGCGTCCCATATGCTCTTCCGTAAATGAGATACAAGCTATTTCCTGAATAGCCAGCTAATCTTCTCTCCTGATCCTTTGCCTTTGATTTAGAATGCAGTCTGTTTAAATCAACCAGTAAAACCTTCCTCGAATATCATCTCTTTCTTAGAAATCCCTTAATTTTCCCCAGTTGCATGTATTCACACTATGCTTCTCTCATTATTTACATGCAACAAGATGCTCCCATGGTTCTTTTTATGCATTTGCCTAATTTTTAAAAATGTATGTAAAGACAAGGAACAGGTGTGAAAGAAGGTAATTAGATAGGCAGGCAGAGAAAAGAAGAAGAAGCACTTTATTTTGTTTAGTTGTTCATCTTGATCATTCACCTTGGCCCCATTCTTGAAACCAAGTTTTTGGTCTACATGTGGACCATGCCTGGCGGACTTACCTGCTAGACCACCAGCATGTACCCTAATTTTTTGCTACCAGATCTAAATCTCTTTGAAGAAAGAATGTGTATTTTCCCTCATTTGGACTTTGCCTCCAAGGTTTTGTTTATAGTATATCCTCATTAAGGACTAGAATAGTGAATTAAATATAAGTTGTATTTATTTGAAAAAGTTCAATGAAAAAATATACTTCCATTTAAAGATATCATTAATATATAACTTAAACAATATTGAGTTGGGAGTGTCTATAAAGAAAATAAAACTGTTCTTTACACAATTATTTTACCAGAAACTACATTATATGTGTTTTAATACAATTTTTTGGCTTAGAAGTACTCTGGACATGTGCAAACTTAGAGTGTAATGGGTTTCATAGTGAGAAAGTATAAGTAAAAACCACGATGTTGTCTTTCCAAAATTTTAGAATTGAACAATACACCCATTTAAAACGAAGACCTTTCCCATCATGCTTGCATGTAGGATGTGTGTTTTATGAAGCAGTGGAATTAAAATAAACAGGTCTGTTTTAGAGAATGGATACAAGACTCAAAACAGCGGGGGAAGTCACCTCTATCATAAAGAAAGAGAATAGTTTTCAATTCGAGTCAAGAGACTGAGTGTAAGAAGTTTCTGACTTCTCTGGGTGATAGCATCCTCTTCAGTAGATACATACATATGTTTAAAGGCTACAATGAGGGGGGAAAATGCATTGTGCCCACGGCATAATTAATAATAAGTAAGATCATTACCATTGGTGTGTGTTATTATTATTAATTCCATCATTGTGAATCACTCGTTTATATTACTGCCACAAATATTAATATATACATTTTCATCAGTAAAGCATATATTACATATACATGTAGTCCTATGGAGGGAAAACTGAAAAATGTTCATCTATGAAAATAAGATGATAAATGTCAAGTGGATGGCATATTGACAAATTATACTAAATGTGTTTTGAGAGCATAATCATCAGTCTGCTCATTTCTGATTTCAAGACATTTCTCAAATTCCCTATATAAATATATGACTTCAGAAATTAGCAAAATAGCTGCGTATAAGAACTTTGTTTTCTTAAAATTATATATAATATTTTAGCCAAATGTTAAGTTTTAAAATGAAATGGAGAATACTCTAGCAGTACAAATAAAAAAAAAGAAATGAAACACCTGACTGGTGAAAAAGGAAGACTGTGCAATGAAATTATCTTTATAAAATTTAAACAGTATCCATTATGAGACAGCTTCTATTAGCTCAGTTGGCCTTTGATTCAAAATTTTCAAGTGCAACCCAAGATAACAGCCTTTTAAAGAAATCTGTAAGGACCATCTCTGCCTCTGTGTTTATACATCGGCTGCGCAGCTCCGAAGGACTGCATTTGTTTCACAAAAGATTGCTCCCTCAAGAACCTCTTATTCATGGAGTCCTAAATCAAAGTTTACAACCTAGAGATGCTATCAGTTTAAATCCAAGCATTGTGAGACGATTCTTAAAGAATTATCTTATTTATAGTTCTCTGCTTTTATTCTGGTTTTTAAGAATATTAGTAAGACCAAATTGCTTAAAGCATTACTGAGTTTCACTTTGTCTAGACGTATTATTGTTTTTTTTCCCACTTTCTAGTCCACAGAGTGGAGCCTGTTCATATTAGTAATAGACGAATATAGAAAAGTATCTCCCCATAAAGCCTCTTAATGATGAAAAAAGATTCTAGATGATGAAGTGGTTCTAAGAAATGACATAGGAAGACATTTTTAAAAACCCGCTTTTGTAATATTGAAGTTTTAAATATAACAAATATCCCGGCAATTTTTACTAGAAACTATTAGGAAAGACTTATGTGAAGTTTCAGAATCCAAGTAAACATATTCATGTTCTTTATTTTTCTTTTATCTTTTTTTTTTTTTTTTTAAGAGGAAGGAAGCAAGCAGAAATGAATGCAAGTAGTTAGGGAAAGAGAGAGAGGAGAAAGGAAGGAACATAACGATTTATTCACTTAGTTTGTTCATTTTGGTTGTTCTCCAACCCAGGTCCATGGGCTTCCCGTGGACTACGCCAGAGTCTCAGACTTAACACCTGAGCCACCATGGCGCACTATATTCTTCTTATTCCTTGGGTATTCTTGAACATTAACTCAAGATTAAATATAGCGTATATGCAACTATTGCTATATATCACCATATTAATTCTAGTTAAACCAAATGTGTCAAGGAAAATCGCATTTCAAAAAGTCAGTGGTATCTGTATCTTAAATTTGCTGCTTTTAAAAAATTATTGCTATTTATTATCTTTTTTGTTCACAATGCTGCCTTCTCATTTGAATGTTGACATTGTATCTCAGTCTATCTTTCACAGCACACCCTCCACCAGAGTTCCAGTGTCCTTCGCCCCACCTGTCCCCCTCTTTCCATCCCTCCCTCTCCCACCCCCCTGGTTGTCATCATCTTGCTTCCTGAGAGATTTTGCTGGGTTCAGTTTGCTTCTGTATTTTATTTTGGTGGAAGAAATGACTTGGTTTTGCTTTCTAAAAATCAAGCTTCATGTCTGCTTTGCCTCGGTAATAGCGAAAAGGTACCAAATTATTGCATCCTTGCCTTGTATAATAATTAACACCTTAAGGAACAGAAAAAAAGGTATGATTATATTTCATAGGTGCTTACAGTTTTTTAAAAATTTGTAACTATTGCTGTGTACTTTATAGCAATCTTGCTGATAAGCAGGGCATATGCGTTGCTATTTTCTAAATGAGGAAACTGTCCTGTCAAGGTAAAATTCGAGAAAGGACCTAACATCTGTGGTAAAGCTGCAAGCTCAGTGCTAAGATGAGAGAATATTTCAGGGCTCCTGGAACTGCCAAGATTAATTTCGCCAATGGATTCAATGTACGACTTAGTCTGTATGTTTCCAAGATCTTTATTTTTTCCATCATATTATAGGGTACATAGTTTTAGAGTTCTGCCCAAAAGCAACAAGTACGGATATAGATAAGCAATCACATAGGTCAATACATTCCAAGTAGAGAACACATTCATACATGTATGAAAAATTTAAAATATATTTCCCTGCGAAGACATTTGAAAGCATTAAAATTACATATTGGAAACGAAAGGCATGCTTTGCATCTAAAGTGTTGACATCATCAGGAGATGAACATGCAATAAGCAAAGTAACAGCGAGCATGGCGATAGCTGTTACTGTAAAATATGTCAATCTTCTAGTCTAGTCAACCTTCCTCTGCCCCTTTGGGGCAACTCAGAGGGCAGACACCCAGTTACTATCAAAAGCTTTTTTTCTTGCTACAGAGCTGGCATATTTTAACAGTGAGGTATGGAGCAGATGTACACATTCCTCTCAGGGCGCTCATTTTAACTTCTTGCTCAAGCTGATTTGTTTTATAAAAAAAAAAAAAAGTGATGAAAGACCTAAGTGTGTTTTTTCGCAACTTAATTTTTTTTTTTCCCCATTCTCGTATTTGTTCACGTCCTATCACGGAGCCGGCATCGCATCTTTTTCCTCATTGTGTCAGACATGGAAAATGGTTCCAAGACCTGTGCCGGGTGGTGCAGAGGTCGTTGGAGGATGAAGGAAATTGGATGGAGACTCTACAGCCCAGGACCCCGCTGCTTTCCCTGAGCTAACTCATGAGAAAAACATTTCACCGTATTTCTCATCCAGCCCTGGCACCAGTTTGAAGCTGGGTGTTGTATTTAAGGAGGTGGGATTTTTCATTTTCCCTAGTTTCACATAGAGGCTTCATCACTCTCTGAAAGACCCAGGAGAAATAAATAGCCTCTCCGTTTTTCCATCTGTGAAATGGATTTAGGACAACGGCGGCCGCGATGGTGGCTGTGATGCTGACTAGATAAGAGCCTGTATCCCCCAGCAGATGACTTGACAAGACTGAAACCTTCCACAGGTTTGGTTGTAACCCTCCCCCCATTTCCCAATTCAGCTCCACGTGGGCCGGATGGAGAAGGTCTCCTGCTGGTGCACTGACAGCTCTTAGCCCACAATGAGCTAAGTCACAGAGGCAGCTTGCAAAACACAAGAGGAAACACACGTTCCAGCAAAGTCCAAATGAAATCTGTTTATTGGACAAGAAAAAGTTATTCCTCTGCATTTTATCCAGGTTCCTCTTGGTATGATACTCCCGACTGGTTCTAAAGAATACGCTGGAGGCTCCTGCCAGCTGTCACTGGATTTTGGCATCTGAAAATCAAATCATTCCTCTGGCAGCAGAACTTCCCTACTGACGTAGCTTTGATACTTCGATAATGCAGCCCTTGTGTTTCTCATACAGCTCAATAAAGGAAAGAGTGATTTTCCATCATGTATTCAATTATCATCTCTACTCTCCTCAGCTGATAATCAACATTAGCCTTTCCTGTTTGCAAGGATTTGCTCTGTGAACTCTGGGTTATTTGCAGAGAAAGACACAGGAAATGGAGAAGAGAAAGGCTTGAGAGATCAATTTATTCATTCACAAATACAACACTGGGTCTCAGAATCCATTATTTGCCGGAGATCAGATACGTATTTGGTGGCAAAAGAAGGTCTAAAACCCAGAGCTCTCATCTCATTGGGGCATAACTTGTCTCCGACTCCATGTTTGTGTCGCTAGGAGTGAATTTTCCCCCAAAGGCAGCTGAGAGCATTGCGTTGCCTTTACCAGGTCTGCCATCAAAGAAATGCAAAGTCCTGGACTAAGGAGAAGTTGTGGAATTGAAGATTCTATTGTCAGACAGCAGAGTCTCGGAACTTCAAAGGCGAGGAGAGGAAAATGCTGACTCTCTACACATTCGTAGTCTCACACAGGGAGCCCTTTGTGACAGCATTTGCACTGGGGGTGAGATCAGTGCTGCCTGATGAGGGGAAGCGTCCTAGCGATTCAAGGAGCAAAGTGAGAAATAAGTAGAAATACCTGTGGCTGCTGTGTCTCTTCTGTGCACCTGTCTTATGGGTTAAACTCTATGCATAAAGCTCACCCAATAATCATACCCAGTAGGGAGCACTTCTTATTCACCTCGCATTCATGGTGAATCAATTAGGCCAAGACAGAGAGGTGAAACTCAGGCTCCACGTCACACAGACACAGGACATAAAGTCAGAGTGCGGGCTCCTGCCTGTCTGCCTCCCATTGCAATGTTCTTATCCTGTGCATGTGTGTCCCCAATTTTAGATTAGGTCAACGGAGCCTCTGAGAAGATGCTACTTGGAGCCTGCCATCACCTTTTTTTCTAGAAATAGATCTGTCTTTCTATACAGTCCTGTTTATATATGAAGGTTTTGTTTGTCCTTTAATGGCCCTCACCTGCTGAATCCTCAATGAATAGCTTTTGGGGTTTTCAGAAGACGGACACTGCCCAGCCCCTCGATCTGGATGTCGGGTCCTCATGCATCCTGACCCCTTTCAGGCTCTCCCAGTGACAAATGGACCTGGGTAGACAGGCTCCTTGTAAAGTAAATGCACACAGTTGCTAGTTAATTACATCCACCATCAAGACTGACAAGACTTACAATGCGAATTGAACAGAAATGTATGAGCAGAGCAATGTTTTCCTACACTGGATGAAATCGTGCTTGAATGAACTTATAATAATTGCATTACCTTAAATTTTTTTTGATTTTTTGAATTATTGATGTGTATTATCACTTTTGTTAACAACACTGCATTCATTTTTGAATACTGACATTGCATTCAATCCATATTTCAACCATGCCCTCCACCAGCGTTCAGTGTCCTTCGCCCCACCTTTTCCCAAGGTCCATCCTTCCTCCCTCCCATCTCCCTGGCAGTCGCCATCTGATGTCCTGAGAGTTTTTGCTGGCGTTTATCTATTTATTTGTTTCATTTCATTATATTCCACACATGAGTGAAACCATTCTATATTACTGTTTCTTTCTTTCTGAATTATTTCGCTTAACGTGCTCCCTTCCAGTTCTGTCCAGATTGTAGCAAAGGGAACGCTCTCATTTTGTTCCAGTAGCTGCATACAACTCCATGGAGGATCTAGAGCACAGCTTCTTTATCCATCATCTCCTGCTGGGCATTTAGCTTGTTTCCATGTCTTGACTATTGTGAACATGCTGCTATGAACATATGTGCAGATGTTTTTCCTGATTAGAGATTTTGTATCCTCTAGGTATATGCCCAAGAGTGGGACTGCTGGGTCAAATGGTAGATCCATCTTTATGTGTTCGAGGACTCTCCACACTTTTCCGAAGAGATTGCGCCAGTTTACTTTCCCACCAGCAAGTGAAAGCAGATGCCTTTTTCTCCACACTCCCTCCAACACCTGCAGGTTCCAGGTTATTTTTGATAGAGGCCATTCTCACTGGTGTGAGATGGTATCTCATTGTAGTTTTATTTGTATTTCTCTGATGATGAGTAGTGTAGAACATTTTTTTCAGTGCCTGTAGTCCATCTGTGTGTCTTCTTTAGAGAGATGTCTACTCAGTTCTTTCGTCCATTTTTTAGTGGGTTATTTACTTTTTTGTTTTTGAAGTATGTGAGCTCTTTATATGTTGTGGAGATTAAACTCTAATCTGGTCCTTCTGTAATTTATCATTTTTTCTCTGATGGGAAAATAAGACAGATTAAAAAGTCAATAGGATTCCTGTTATATGTATGTATGTATGTGTATATATATATATATATATATATATATATATATATATATCTCCAGGGAACATATGCCAATATGGTAGCAATGTTTATTTTATGTTAGTAGAATAACCAGGAATATTTCTTCTATTTTTGTATTTTCTAATATTTCTAAATAATCAACATATATTATTATTAGTCATAATCATGTCTAGATCCAGTAAAAAAACCCAAAAAACAGCTTAGTGTGACTAGATGTTAACTTTCACTAAATTTCTTTCAAAATTAATCTTTCTTTCTTCTCCTCCCTCTTCCTTCTCCTCTTTCAATGTTTTTCTGTGAAAAACACTCACACTTTTCTTGGCTAATGAATAGTGGGAGAGAAATACAATTCAACACATGAAAGACTCATGTAGCCACAACAATTTGAAAAATAACTGTACCCCTAGCCCTAGCTGCCATATTGGTAGAGTGTCAACTCGGCCTTTTCTAACATTTTCCATTCTGACAACAAAAAGCTATCGATGATCCAGTAAAGACCATCTTTTTTTTCCCCCCCTCTAAGAATTACCACAATGGAAAGATGACACCTTTTCGGCATATCTCAAGTTTCTGCAAGTTCCTAAATACACAGTTTCTTTGGAAATCTGTTCTAGGGAAAGGAAATGTGTGAAGTCGAATCACCACATTAAATAATTGTATTGTAAAATATCAAAGGGAAAATGCTGCCAGTGAGGTGGCATAAAACCAATAAAATTCCAGGCACAGTCAGACACTAAGTGACCAAGTGACAACAGTTTTCAAGTTCTAACAATGGGTGACAAATAGATTTCTGTTGCCAGGACACTTCTATTCAGGTGGGAAAGGAAAATATAGACTTCAAGAATCCCAATCAAACAATAGTGATGACTAAAATATAACATCAGAGAGAAGACTCCTGAAAAGGAGACAATAACACGGAGAATACATCTGTGAAAGGAAGCGAATTGCGGGATTTCAGTTTTATACAGAAAATTAGCTTTATAGAGTCGGGCCATCTTGTAATATATTTCAAGAGTGACACATACATTGCTTGAGTGACCAGGTTTGACAGATGACACAGGTGAAATGAAGCAGGTAATTGATAGTAATACAGTGCGATGTTGAGGAGATAAGATGATTGTTAAAGGAAGGTGGCAGATGTGTGCTGTTATCTTGCTTTTTGTCGCACAGCCCAGGTGTCTATGACTGTAGGATGGACAGAAGGCTGCCCTCTGGGGGCTGCCATTTCCACGTGGCCACAGGCTCCTGAGACAGTACTTTCCAAAGTTCTTCCTTCTTTAAGTGACTCTAAAGTCGAGGAGAGATTTTCTTCAGTGATGACAGGAAAGTGGGTATCAACGAGTTGCTTCAAATTCGAAATTTCCCAACCTGAGCTCTCCCACCTTGTTATAGGGAGCACTGGGCCAGCCTTCCACGTGGAAGTGAGTCTTCTCCTCCCTCACCTCCTGCTCCCTCACGGACTCACTGCCAAGTGACCGTGTCCAAGCCACGCAGGCCAACTCCCTCGCACGGGCCATCATAAAGTGACACCTGGAGCCTTTTCATGCATGTCACTGCATGTAGTCTTGCCTTCCTCCTCTACACTTTTACATGAAAACATGTGATTTGGGTGTGCCCTTGTGGCTCAGGTGACTGAGACTCTGGTAGGCAGCCACAGAGAGCCTCGGGACTCGGGTCTGAGACCTGGAATCAGGGTGAAAACCAAATGAGCAATTAATAAAGAGGTTTCCACTGTTCCTCCCTCCCTGGTTTGATCTGTCCTCCCTCCTTCTCTTCTTTCCCCTTTCTCCCTCTGTCTTTTCTTCCTTCCTCTAAAATAATAAAAAGAAAAATATGCAAGCCAAAGATAATTACACATTAAGAATTCTTGGTTGTGCCTCTTTGTACAGAGAGTAAGATGTAATACACAACGGTGACATAACGTCAGGCCATGTCTGCTCTGGTCCTGACCTCCGTGTGCAGCTTGTCTTGAACCCAACCCTTCTTCCTTCCCACAGGCTGTCCTCTCTTCAAGCTGGAAAAGGAGTCACTATCTTTGTGACCTCAGGAACTCTGAGCCAGCACGTTTAGGTTTCAGAATTCCTCTTTCTTCCACTCCTCACAAATTACTCTCTAACCACTGGCTGCCTTCGCCATCACCTTCCCTCTGCACCAGGCAGATATTGCTTAAAACAGCTAAGATGGGTAGCAGTGGGAATTCCTCAGAGCATTTAAAGCAGAATCACTCTCCGATCCAGCAATCCCACCTCTAGGTGTAGACCCCAAAGTGTTAAAAGCAGAAACTTGAACAGATATTTGCACATGAATGATGAGAGCTTCATTGTGGCCACAGTGTAGAGCAACCCAAATGTCCATCCCCTGAGGGATGGATAAACAGAAGGGGCTGTGTCCCCAGCATGGAAGAGAATCCAGGCTTCTAAGGGAAGAGCTTTCTGACACAGTCTGCAACTTCAAAAACATGGTGCCCAGTAAGATAAACCAGACACAGAAGGGAAAATTCCATATGATTCCACTTACAGGATGTGCATAGAAATAGAAAGCAAAAAACTGGTTACCCACGCTGGTGTGGAGGTGACCAGATGCCCTTGCGGAATGGCGACAGGGTTTCAGAGAAAGTTCTGGGAGTGATGATGAGCACACAAAATTATGAATATCCTGGATGTCAATGTCGACGTGAAAAAATGTTAAATGTACGTTGTGAATATTTTACCACAATTAAAAAAGCTAAAAAGAGCACAGAAGCATGTGCTTTGTAATTTTTCTCTCAGTCATTTTTCCCTTGTTAAATCGATCTTTTAAACTTGAAATATGTAGAAATGATCACATATACGTGCTTTCTTCTATATACAGTCAATGAGACATCTTTCCCAGATGATCCGTAAGTGTCATGAGAGTGAAAGACTTTGGTTTCTGTTTTTTTTTTTTTTTTTTAGTGGTATTCTTTGCTTTTAGTCCTCTAAGGGCCACTTCGTGTCCTGCTGATGGGTCGAATCAGTAGCCACTGGTAATTATCTATCTGCAAAATGAATGTGACATATGTCCTTGGCACAATTCCATCTGCTATTTTCTAAAATAATAGTTTTTTTGGAGTTACTTTCAGGTTGACAAAAAATCTTCAGATTCCTCCCCCAGTTTCCCCTAATGTTGCCATTTGTCAAACTGAGAAAACAACTGTGCTACGTTGTTATTAAATGCACTCAGTATTTTCCTAGGTTTTCTCTACCTTTTCAACTAATTGCTGCTTTTGTTCTAGGATCCAATCTAAGTACTTTTGATGTGACAGATACAATGTAATGCAATAGTATGAGGGAAAAGAAATATAAATACCCATGGCTACTATCATAATATTAATGCATCTTTTTTCCAGTGTTCTATTGTGACTGGGTATTTTGTGAGTTACATGATATTATGTCTATTTATTTCCTAAGGTGATGTTTGTTTATGGGGGAGGGAAATTTTCCTTTAAACTATTTTAAAAAACAAACATATAAACATATGCCCCCTTTGGAATTATGTTATAATGTGCAACCCTTGCTCTTCTGCTTTTTTTTTTTCCTTTTTTAAAAATACATTCTTTTGTGCACACACATTTTACACATCCTGTAAACGCCAAACATAGCATCTGCAAAGCAAGGATTCGGCTATTTCAAAGCCTTGCGTTTGCATCTGTAGAGCCCTCACCTCAGTTTCTGGTCCTCTCAGATTGGCAGAGGGAGGGGAGAAAACAGGTGCTGGAGAAGCAAGCACAGCAGCTGTGACCAATGTCACACCAGACCAGGAACATTTTCCCACAGCTGCACATCAGTTTGACGACATTGGAAGAATCTCATGAATTTCGTCGAGTTTCGGGACAAATGTTAACACTGAGTTTCTTCTTAGGAACAATAAACAGCCCTATCATTCGTTTCCTCTTTGTTTACAAAAGTCAACACCATCAGATGCTTTCTATTTATTGAGTCAAACCTTTTAAAACAAAGATCACTTTCAACAGATCTTAGGGCTTTTGCCTAAGGAGTCTAATCAACACATTTCAGCACTTCCCCGAGAGTGCAGACTTGTACATGGAAGGAGAGTGAGATTTGATCTACCCTAAAAAAAGAGGAATATTTTTTATTCTCACAAGGAGAAATGTGATTGTAATCATAATGGGAACAGCTTACTGCTTGATTACCTTTTCATAATGTGAAGCAAAATAACATTCAGTTTTATATCCACACTCTATTGCATTTAATTGCCATCTTTAATTATTCTATGTTCATGGATTTATTGACTAAAAAGGAGATATTTTTTCTTTAAAGAAATAATCATTAATAATTTCTATAAGAAATATAGTTTTTAGTGTAACTCATATTAACAGATTTTGTTGCCTAAATTTGTATTCTAGGGCATACTTCAAAATGCTTTTTCTGTTTTATTTGAAAAGAAATCTACCCTAGAAAAAATACAGCAAAAAGAAAATATTTTCAAGAGTTTACAGTGGGAGAACTTTGATGAATTTCTCCATTTTTTTTTTTTTTTTTTTGCTCCTCTGTTCTGGAATATGGATATATTAATTTTATCTCATATGATTATTTTAAGATTTATAATGAGATTATCTATTTAAATCTACAATTTCTGACCAATAGTCAACCTTTCACATATTTTAGACATCCTGTTAGTAATATTTTCCATATTTGATTGTCACTTAAACAAAGTTATCAAGAAGAATTATGTTCCTCAACTATGTAAATCTACGTACATGTATGTGTGAGCTACCAAAAGGAATGAATGCACTTCTAAATAATTTTCATTTAAATTTTCAATAATAACTTTAGCAATTTGCCATTGATCATTTCAACATCTAATTTATGTTCACACAGAGATAAAATTAAGAGGTACTTTACAATGCAATGGCACTTTAGTCTATATTTATGACACAATCAACTATTATCACCAAAAATTCAGTAGCAAAGAAAGTAGAAAATCTATCCTTAAAATGCCAAATGTGCTGGGCGCTCATATAGCATTTCCTTTTTTTTTTTTAAAGTTCAATATTGATAGGGTTAACCGTATGCAGCTCAGTTCTTTCTTCTTTAATAAGACAAGGAAATGAATTTGATTTCTGAAGCTACATAAAAAGGAGATATAATTATTCCATACTTATGCTGTGACAAATGTCAATTCCTTCCAGCCCTTACAGGGCAAACAAGGTCTTACCACATCAACAGGCAAAAGCTTTTCCTACTCTGGGTGTCTTCACCTGATCTCAGGAAGAGTCTGGGGAATTATGCACTGTCTTCCTTAGTGATTTTTCTTTTCTTTTTTCTTGATAAAAATGTCCTCATCTCATATTCTGTTAAACTCACCAAGTTTTAGGCTTTATGTAACTTGGAGGCATTATAAATAAAACTGACATATTGTAGGCTAAAGCAAAAAGGAAAAACTTCCTTCTAGTTTCAATATTAACTCTAAGTCTCTTTAGTCGGTATAATTCCCTCTTTAGTACAATAAATATTTTTCTGAAATTTCAATATCGCACATAAAATTCATCCCTTTATTTAAAAAATATAAATTGACACTAAGTCTGATTTAAATATGCTGGCAAGCAACATTAGGACATCAAGTAGTAACAATGCATTTGTAGAAGGATAGATATTTCTGCGTATCACATGTACCCTATTAAATTTGAATCAAACATTTCTTTCTTTCCTCAGTGCTAAAGTTATTTATCAAAAATATCAGATAATGTTCCTGGATATATTTCTGCTTAATGCAGTAATTGCTGTTTTAATTCTTAAAGTATAATTTAACTGCTACTATAATGGCAGAAGGAATTCTACCAACACACTGAGTTGGGTATGAGGTTAATACCGAGTACACAATGCACTTTCAATATATACTTGTCAATTAATTGATATGAGACACCTGTATGATAAATCCCCTCAATGTACTGGAGGCTCTGAGTTATTGAAGATTATTTATGTAAGAAATTTATATAACAGAGCTTGTGTTTTTGTGCTTTTTTTTCTTCATTCTCTCATTGCAATCCATAAGATCCTAGGTTGGATACAATTTTCATATGCAAGTGTATTTGTAACAAGACATGCAGAATATATCCAGTGCTAATAACAATTCTAGACATGCTTTTATTACATAAGACATAACGACCTACGTATACAAGTGCTTCTTTAAATATTGAACGAATAATAAAATCAAGATCCTTCATAACTGTATGAAATATTCTTTCCAAAGATGATTTAAAAAATCTTCTTTATATGTGTCACTTAGATGCATTTGTTTTCTAAGTATAATAGCAATGATCTTTTGGCAATGTTTCCAGATTTTTAGCTGGACATTTCCTTACAGACAAGTAAAATAAGCTGTATTTTATTGCTATTGGTAAACTGATTTACTGTTATAAATATATATTTTCATTAGCAGTACCCATAATATTCACAGGGCTGTTCAACAAGATATATATATAATTTGCTTTAACAATGTGAGAATCACAAGCTAATATGAAAGCTATGTTAAAAAGTCAGATGTGATGGCTCTATTCTGCAATCATAGAGATACTACTCAACATGCTTCCATGTTTATACATAAATAACTATGAAAAATGATCTTTACAACAAGTGTAAGTCAGTAACAGATACGAAGTCATCAAAAATAAAGCTTCAATCAGCATACTTTATCTCCTAAAAATGAAAACTTTTATAAAGAAACTTGTATAAAGAAAGTTTAAATGAAGAAATTGCTTTTTTAAATTCTGAAGTAAAAGATTTCTTGAGAAAAGCGTGCCTCTTAATTTCATACCTTTTCTCTATTGCCTTGATTGCAGAAATATTTGATGAAATATTTAGGTGATGAAAAATTTGATTCTGGATATCTTTTCTATGTGAGTAATTTCTATGTGACTGCACAATTTTCTTCTTTGCCTGCATCGAAGTTTACTAAGTGCCGGATAGAATCAGAGAGGTGAGACTTATACTCTTGTAGAAGGTGCTATATTGAAAGGGAGACCATTGCCTGATGGAATAATCGTGCTTTATTAGAACAAGAGAGGAGAAGATGTACACCTCTTGGTACTTAGCAAACAAAGATAAAGATGACAGGATGAAGACTCGTTTTATTTCATGTTGGAAGGATTTCTGCTGTAAATAATTTACGCCCTTGGGTCTAAAGAAAAATTGTAGACTGTCTTAGAGCTTTTCTAGGTTTCTCATGACATAATGCTTGTGATTAAATATGAGAAAAGTAACCCAAGGCATTTTGCCTATGCTTTGAAACACTCTCTACAAACCAAAGCATTCTTGATTCCAATCCAATTATTCTGCTCTTTAGTTATAAAATGACTCTCGATGACTTTATGGTTCAAGAATGTAAGCTACTGGGTCGTGAAGTCCTGGCTTGAGATGCTGCTCCGGTTAATATTTTGATCATGCCTAATATAGAAGGACAATGGGGAAGTTAGCTTCCTAACAGCCAGAAGAAATGCCCCTAATCCAATTGGTCATAGAGCAGCATCACCAAAACCAATTTCTTTATAATTAAAAGATGCTCCCAGGCACTATGAACCTTAGAAGTTGCCCATGGATTGGGGGGAAGAGAGGGATCTTTTTTTTTTTCATAGACAGCAACCACATTGAAAGCAATTTCTGAAACACACTGATAAAAGGTTTGCTTTCGAATTTGCATTAAAGAGTTCGATAGTTGCTGCCTGTGAGAACAGCTCCCACTTCTCAACTGACTCATGTCCTGTAGAGATTAAGGACAGAGGCCTCTGGAAGATTAGCATGTCACTTGGTTTAAGTGACACACAGTCCATTTTATTGACATAGACTCCATCCCACCAAACAAGCGCTTTTTGACTGAAGCATAATGAAAACTGGGTGCGCCTTGACAGACGGGCACACAAGACGGGCGCGCATTAGTGGGAGCTAATGCCAACAGGGTCGTCAGACAGCTGGGGCCCCCCTTACCAATGGCGTGCAACCCATGCCTCGGCATGCTGATCCAGTGGAACGCACCTGGGGAACTTGACATTACTTTTTAATTTCGCCCAGTCTCGCTGTTCTACGAAGCTGCACTCATTGCATTCGCCAGGCTGTTCCTTTGCATTGTTCCCATTCCTGTTGCCTTCCCAGCATTCAGTTGTGAAGCCAAACAGGCTTTGATTCGATCTCTAATTGTTTGTTTTCAGCCA
>RJWH01005225.1:0-82489 GCA_004363575.1 Solenodon paradoxus | reverse complement strand
AAATTTTAAAGAGATGAAGAAGAAAGATGCAGCTCTGCTATTCAGCATTGTACTGGAGTCTTAGGTAGAGAGCAGTTAGGCAAGAAAAGGTAATAAAAGGAATCTAAACTAGAAAGGAGGAATTAAAACGTTATTTGCAGATGACGTGATTGTATATATTGAAAATCCCAAAAACTCTTGTCAAAAAACTTCTAGAACTCATCAATGAATACAATAAAGTAGCAGGATACAAAAGCAATGCACAGAAATCTGTTGCATTTCTATACGCAAACAACACGCTAGAAGAAAATGAAATCACAAAAATCACACCATTTAAAATAGAACAAATGAAATACTGGGCATATACCTAACAAACAAAAACTAGAAATCCTTAAAAGAAAGAGAGGAGGACACAAATAGAAAGATATCCCCTGCTCATGACTGGGAAGAATCAATATCATTAAAATGGCCATCTTACCCAAAGCAATATACAGGTTTAATGCAATCCCCATTAAAATCCCATGGGCTTGTTTCCAAGAAATAGAACAAAAAATCTCAAAGTTTGTATGAAACAACAAAAGACCCCGAATAGGCAAAGCAATCATTAGAAAAAAGAACAAATCTGAAGGGATTACACTTCAGGCTTTGAACTATATTACAAAGTAATAGTGATCAAAACGGTCTGGTACCGGAATAATAACAGGCACAGATCAGTGGACTAGAACTGAATCACCAGAAACTGACCCACTCACATACAGTCAGTTAATCTATGACAAAGGAGTCAAAAGCATACGATGGAAACATGAAAGAATCTTTAACAAATGGTATTGGGAAAACTGGACAGCCACATGCAAAAGAATGAAGCTAGAGACTTAAAACCAATTACAAAAATCAACTCGAAATGAGACCAGCAACCATAAAGCTCTTAGAAGACAACATAGGAAAGACATTCTATGACATCAGTCATAGAAGCCTTTGGGGACTCAACTCCACCATCAAGGGAAACAAAAAAAAATAAACAACTGGGACTACATCAAACTAAGGAGCTTCTTCACGTCAAAAGAAAACATCACCCAAACCAAAGGGAAACCTGCTAACTGGGAGAAGACATTTGCATTTGATATTTCCTACAAAGGCTTAATATCTAAAATATACATAGAACTCATAAAACTCAGCAACAGAACAGGCAATCCAATCAGAAAATGGGAGGAGGAATTGGAGACACTTTTCTGAAGAGGATATACAGATGGCCAACAGGCACATGAAATTATGTTCTTACTCGCTGGCTATCAGGGAAATGCAAGTTAAAACAACAATGAGATATCACTTTACACTGGAAAGCCTGGCTATTCTCCAAAAGTCTGGAAACAACAAATGCTGGCCAGTATGTGGAGAAAAGAGAACCACTTTTTGTTGGTGGGAGTGCAAATTGGTACAAACCCTATGGAAAATAGTTTGTGGAGATTTCTCAAAAAACTGGAGATGGAAATTCCATATGATCCCATCATTCCACTTCTGGGCATCTCCCCAAAAGATACAGAAGCGCCCATCCTCAGAGATGTACATATTCCCATGTTTGTTGCGGCCCTGTTCACAGTAGCTAAGAAATGGAAACTACCTGAGTGCCCGACATCAGATGATGGATCAAGAAGATGTGGTTCATATACACAATGGAACACTGCACAGCCCTGAGAAGAGATGAAACCCTGTCATGTGAATCAACATGGATGGATCTAAAGGGGATGATGCTCAGTGAAACCAGTCAAAAAAAGAAAGATATCAGATGACCTCACTCAGGTAGAATGTGAATAGACAAGAGGAAGGAACAGATGAAACATAACCAACCCTGAAACATTTACAGCAGAACTGAGGTCACCACAAGGGAATGGGCAGCGGGTGGGGTGAGGGTGGCGGGGTTCAGAGGCAAATGGTGTGGAGCCCACTGAACAAGGGGGAAGAACCCTTGGTGGTTTGGTGGAGGGGAGGGAGTGTTGAAATGTAACTAAGAAATGGGGCACCTATACATAGAAAATTTTCATGTGTTTAATAATCACTACAATAAAAATAAAATTAAAAAGAATAAATAATGGTAAGGCGCAGGCAGGAATGAAGGCAAGTAGGCAGGCAGGCAGGATGAAAAAAGGAGGAGGAGTCATCTTTATTTTTTTTCACTTGTTCACACTGGTGGTTTCCTCCTGGGGAAAACCCAGGGGTATGTGGCCTGCGCGCCTTCAGAGGTGATTGATCTAACGACTGCTCCACCAGGGTGTGCCAGAAGAAGCATTTTTAAGGAAGGAAGGAAGAGGAAAACACCTTTGTGTTTAGCTTTTATTTCCTTTGAGAGGAGGAAGAAACATCTGCTTTTATTTAGTTGTGAATCTTTCGAACCCAGGCCCTCGGGATGTATGTGACAACTTAACCGCGGAGCCACCAGGGTGCTCCTTATTTCCTTTATTTATACTGCTCCCCCTGTCCCAGTCGTAAACCTGGATCCTTGGGCCCAGCTCCTGGCTGGGGATGCCGCCTGGTTATTCTTAATGGCTGCAGAATATTTGCTGTGTGGCTGTAGTATATTGTTGCAGGGCCCAGCGCTGCGGTTGAATCGTGTGTGCGCACACGCGTGTGTTTTCCTCCTGGTGGCTTTTCTGTGCAGTGTTTTTCCAGGAGGAGCTCTCTGGGTCGAAGGCTTTGTGGAGAAAGTGAGAGTTTCCATGTCTGATGGTGGAGGGGGTGAGGGTCCGGTGGGAGTGAGAAGAGGTTTTCTCGGGGGAACCACCCCGGGCTGCGCTGTCCCAGTGTTTTCTCACTAACTAGCTGCTGCGTGCCTCTGGGGCTCCCCTGCCCGGCTCTCTGGGCCCCCATTTTGATGTCTATGGGAGGCTCCCCGACTCTGGGGTCTTATCTCCCGCATGGCGCCTGCGGTTAGCATTTAATTTCCTCTTGGGGGCCGTGTCTCGGCGAGCCCCCTGAACATTTGTTCAGGATTTTTCTGAAGTCTGCCCATGACACTGGGGAGTTCCTCCTTGTGGATGCGATTTTGTGAAAACAGCTCATGTCGTCCTTTGTGAGCCTGCTGGAAAATGCTTGTCTCTCTGTCACAAGGAGCCACTAGGAGACCTGGTGTGTGGCCATATTGGAGCCTGTGAATCTGCCTCCAGCAGCAAATGTCCAGACAGGAGGCTGCGGTGACATGTGGTGCAGCTGGCGTGCTGGGACTCGCCTGGGAGTTACACTGGAGGAGGCACTTCCAGGCTGTCTCTGTGGCTTTCGCGGCCCACTTGTCCCCTGTGCTCGGGTGCAGCCCTCTGTGAGCCTGCGGTCTTCGTTCCTCAGGATGTCAGGTTCCGGGGTGCACTGAGTTGTGCCGGTTCCTCACCCCCAAGCTAAGGAGGTGGCCGTCAGGCGTGGGGTGGCTTCACGTCCTCGCAGGTGAAGACCGGATGGTGGAGCAATTGTTTATGCATGTGTGAGATGCTGGAGAATAAAAATAGAAAGGCGTGGATGGCAGGGGTGGGCAGGGCATTCTTCAAATGAGAATAAGTGAGAATATAATTTATGTTGCTCTCTTGGGGAGGGAGCTAGTCCTGAACCCGAAGCCTCCTGGTGACTGGGCGGTGAGAATTTTCCAGTGGGTGGGGTGGTGTCTTCTGCTTACAGGTATACTTTGTTAGCCTAAGAAACACAAATAAATGGTATTATTTTTCACCAAGAAGTATGCTGACCTTCATTTTCTTGACATGCGTGGCCTTCCTGGTCTGCTTATCTTGGTCTTTTGCTTGTCATCACGGGCATGGAGAAGAACTACTGCTTTGGGATAAGGACGATACTGGTGCCTATGTGACAGCTGATGGCAGCTGAGTCACAGTTCCGTCACCACCAGCAGGGACACGGTCGGGGAGGGTGGGGATGATGGCGGAATGGAAGCCATATTCCTGTGTAACAGTGACCGGTTGCATTCGGCAGTGTCAGGCCTGATCTGTGTTTCATGAGATGCCCCGAGTCAGTCACGTGTTGCTCTGTAAAGCCTCCAGGGTTTTGTATTTTGGTAATGTTTGCAAAAATGTCCCATTGGCCGATGAAAGGCTGTCCGATTTGAGACATTCCGCAAAGGGAAGCGGTAAGTATGGCCAGGAGGCGCGGCACACTGGAGCTGTGCTGTGTTTGGAGGAAAACCTACCTTGTGCCCCGTGCAGCGCCTCCCTGCCAGGCCCAGGCCTCCCCAACTGCTTTACAACATATGGTCCTGTGTGTCTCTTTCAGATCCCGGCTCCACAGAGAGAACAGCCCAGAAAAGAAAGTTCCCCAGTCCTCCGCATTCTTCCAATGGCCACTCACCACAGGACACATCAAGCAGCCCCATTAAAAAGAAAAAGAAACCCGGTTTACTGAACAATAGCAGTAAAGAGCAGGTAAAGGGCCAGGGGGAGTGGTGTCCGCACTAGTGGGACAAAGGCGGTGTGAGGAGCACTCAGCTGCCCTGGTCTTTCTAATGACTGGTGTGTAGCCCGCTGCCTGGCTCAGACTGCCGTTTGCATGGGACAAAGCAGGCAGCTCAGAATGGGCCTGTGTAGCTGTTTCCAGCAGGGTTTCAGATTCGTTTGGGGGACAGCAGTGACCCAGAGTAGATGAAGAGGTGGTCCTCTGGGACTGGGGCTTTCTCTTTGGATTTCTTTTTTCGTGGTGTAGGACTGTTTCCCTAGGTGGCCAGAGGGTGTTTCCCCTTCTTGGCCCGTAGGATCAGCAACGAGGTCTGCCTGGAGGAGGTTGCTAGGCCAAGGCACGTTCCCTTCCTGTCTCAGTTTTCTCATCTGTAAAATAATGGGTGTGGGCTCTCCTGGCCCGTGCTCAGCTTTGCATCTTGGTAACTGTTCCTTCTCAGTGAGGTCAGACCCCACTGCCCCATGGCAGCCAGAACCAGCCAACTTGATGTGAAAATCTATTCTCCGTCTTGTATCTTATCTAAGGAGCTGTCTTGCTTTAAAATTCTGATGCAGGCTAGGGAAACTGGGCTTTAAAAATGAACGTGGGGCTTTCAGGGGCCAGAGGTCAGATCTCTCAGCATGGGATTCAGTGGTCTTGATCCCATGTGGGCGGGGAGTCTCTGGGATGTGTTCCTTCTTTCTGTGCTTGGCGGAGAACCTAAGTGGGCCCTGGGGATTTGAGGTTGAAAGACAGCAAGATGGTTGCTTTCCCGGGAAGAGCTCTAGCAACGGTTAAATATCCAGGATCGTGAGAGGGGAGTGTTTCTGCACACTCATCTATTTTCACTCTCAAAATTACATAGTCGGATGCCAACTCTGCATTTGCACGGTGGCTGTGGGCATGCTAACCTCTTTGTGTCTGGCTTTCTCCTCTCCTGAAATATGGGGATAATGGTCCTCTCGCTGCTGTTTTCATAAGTTGTGGAAAAATTGAGCCAAATGGCATAAATAAGAATAATAAAAAGTGAGCCAGGTTTTGCTCTAAGTGGAACAGTTAGGCAAACTAGATGGGAATTGATGAAACAATCGCTGCAGAAAATGTAGCTGTTCAGTGTGATAACCACAAGCCACGTGTGGTCGTTGAGCCCTCGCAAAGCACAGTTGTGACCCAGGAACTGAACTTTTAATTTTACTTAAGTGACTGAGACTGATGGCCGCTTTGTTGGAGAACACAGGTTTAAAGAATGAGGAATGCCCTTGGTAGGAGAAGACATGGGTGGGTCGCACGGCATTGCTCAAGAAATCACCATTTGAAAAGCATGCAGCGTGTGGAGAACAGCACTGACAGCGGTGTGCAGTGTCACATGCCGCTTAAGCGTTGCCCTGTGTTCATCTTCGTCTTTCTACTAACCCAGCGCAGACTGCTGTCACCTCCTTGTCGCAGAAGGAAAACACAGGCTCAGAGGTTAAGTTGCCTTCTCACGGCCTCAGAGCAAGGAGGAAGCTGCATTTGTGCTCCGATCTGGTCGGCTGGCTCGAAGCCGGTGACGACCGACCTGTCCCCCCCCAGCCACTCCATAGCTGTCGGGATTGAAGTCTTAGAAACAGGCGGCCCGCAGGTAACCCCCACACCCCGACTGAGCCTGTCATTCAGTTTGCTCTCTACCAGGAAGGCTGAAGCAGACGCTGTCCTGGGGCCACAAAGTCTTCTGCCTCTTCCCTGTATGCACACTCACGAATGCACACTCATCAGCGCACACACACTTTGTGAGTTCCTGTCTGTCCTTCTCTCTTTCTGATCCACTTGGGTACTCTTTGCATTTTCTCCTCTTTCCCCATCTGGGTAGTGGCACCATTTCGAAAGCAGTAAGCCTCGTGACGCCAGCATTGTGTTTATACATCTGTGTTTCTTTCCCTGAGCACTAGCAGCTCAGAAGAGTGGCCTGTTGTCTGGCTGCTGCTGTCTCCTCAGAGAGCGACACAGGTTGGGAACTGATGAATATAGAAGTCTCTCATGATGTAAAAACAGCAGAGCATGGACACAGGGTGTGATTATGCTCCTGAATAATTAGACTTCAGTACTGATGGGAGAGCTTGCTGAGTGCTGGCCCTGGGCTGACCGTGTTCCCAACTGGGAGCCTGGCTGTTTCTCATCCCGCTGGAAAATGGCTGCGAGCTCAGCAGTTACCTTCCCTGTCTGAGTGTCAGTTACAGTATAAAATCAAAGTTTGGGACATGATAAGGTTGATGCCAGCTGGGGTTCTCGCAGATCTAAAACGCTCTGGGGTTGGCAGGAATTGGCAGGTGA
The DNA here is from genome assembly GCA_004363575.1 of Solenodon paradoxus. NCBI lineage: Eukaryota > Metazoa > Chordata > Mammalia > Eulipotyphla > Solenodontidae > Solenodon > Solenodon paradoxus. Next base: position 75,781 of record RJWH01005225.1, on the reverse strand, counting down.
GAATAATCTTCACTGCGAAGAGATTCCTGAGCTGTGAGCCCATAATTCGGTCACGTAGTGTTTTCCTTGTACGGCCAGTCCCCGGCACACACAGCCCGTTTTCCTCAAGGGGAACGCCAGTTTTCTGCAAGCAGTCTTTTAAACATGTTCCTTTCCTGTTTTTTTTAGAATCACGGAATTAAACAATTATGATCTGCAAATGTTGTTTGACCAACACAGTATAATTTTTATTAGTCACCAGCATTTGAAGATCATGCGATTTCCAATGAAAAGCTCAGAAAATCCAGCAACCTCGGGGACTGATGGAGACTGACCCTTTAGACACTGTGCCTGTGTTCTAGCTGTCCCCTCCCCGTGTCACCCCTGCTGGCTCCACCCATTCCTCTGCCCCTGGGTCTCTTAGTCTGAGACCGCTTTTGATGTTTGTTGCATATAAAGATTCTCCAGTCCTTTCCTTATTTTTTCTCACTCTAATTTTCTCTTCTGTATTCCATTGTTCGAAAAAAAGAGAACAATTCTGACCATATTTAAAACAAAACAAAACAACTGGCGTGCCCTGGTGGAGCAGCAGTTAGGTCAGTCTCCTCCGAAGGAGTGCAGGCCACATACCCCTGGTCTGGGGGGAAGCAACCAGTGTGAACAAATAAATAAAAATAAAATACAGTAATCCCTCACCTGTCGCAGGAGTTATGTTCCAGGGACCCCCCGCGGTAGGTGAAAATCCGCGAAGTAGTGGCGTTATGATCTATTTTATTATTTATATATATTTTAAGGCTTTATAAACCCCTCCTGCACTCTTATTAACCTTTCCCACACTCTTATAAACACTTTCTACACTCTTAAACCTACGTGATTTTAACAACGTATAAAATTCTGTGTGGGTTCTCACTAGTGAAGTATACATATACGGCAGAATCCCGTGATAGAGCAAAAATTCAGCGATACAGAATTAGATATATTTTTTAAAAACCCGCGAGACAGTGAAGCCGCGATAAGTGAGCCGGGATATAGCCAGGGAACATGGAAAAATGCTGCTTCTCCTCTCTTTCTGCCTGCTTACTTGCCTTCATTTCTGTCTGTACCTTTCTTTCAGAAAAACAACTATTTTAATTTTGAGTAGAGGTTTTTATCACCAAGTGGGGATCTGGGTTATTTGAAGGTTGAACCCTGTTTCATTTTCCAATATCAGGATTTCAGTACGTTAGGGAAGGCTTTCGTTTTTGTTTTGATAAAGGAAAGGTGCAGGCAGGAATGAAGGCCAGTAGGCAGCCAGCCAGGAAGAGAAGAGGAAGAAGCATTTTATTTTTTGTTCCATTGTTCACACTGGTTGTTCCCCCTGTGCCTGGGTCTTGAACCCAGGGGATTGGGGGACCTTGGGATGCAGGTTTGATGGAACACTAGGCCACCAGGGTGCTCCCCTTGGCGGTATTTTAAGAAGAGCTTTAAACAGTTTTTAGGAGGAAGTTTTCTAAGCTTTATGACTAATTTTTAAAGTTTTTTGATCTATTGATTTTAATCCCTTAGGAAAGGTCTGAAAACATACAGGTGTTTTTCTTGGGGTTGGGTGGGAGGGGGAATCCCAAAGGGATGCTTTTTTTTTTTTTAATTTTAAGGTTTTTTTTTTATTGTAGTGATTATTCTACACAGTAAATTAATTTCCTGTGTATAGGTTCCCAATTTCTTAGATACATGTCAACACACCGTGCCCTCCACCATCACCAAGTGTTCTTCCCCATTGTACAGTGGGCTCCGCCACCATGTGCCCCTGCCCGCCCATTCCCCCAAATCGATGCTTTTAACAGGTTACTCAATACCGTCTTGTAAATGGGGTAAGACATATCTTACCCCAAATGATATTAGGACCTTTTTACTGAAACATAGCTAATCTTTCTGGTTCATGGGACATCTAAGTTCAAACCATTTTTTGGTGGAGGGGTCTGTCCCCTGATTAAAAGGACAAAGAACCAATCTAACAGATTTGTACCACATGTCCTGGGGTGGATGTTTGACCAAATAGAATAAAGACGTGATGGGCCCTCCCTGCCTCTCTGAGTGCAGGGTTTGCCCACAGCATAAGCAGGTGGCCTGCTTAAAAACCGGGACACTTCACGGAAGACCTCTGTCGGGCCGGGCAGGGTGTTCACAGTCAGACACTTCAAGGACAGCAGTGCTGCTGGCTGCTGCCTGAGCCCCATCACTTCTGAGAGAGCTGAGAGGTGCGTCCTCCCTGAGCTCTGCCTTTCTGGCTGTCCCGCCAGGATCAAGGACGCTTGCCATCCCTCAGACTCCAGGGCCCAGAGTTTTCCTTCGAGGAGAGATGTAATTTTATAGCATTCATGCTCTTATCGCAGGCAGGAGGATGGAAGCCAGCGCGGAGCTGTTACCTTCATCCATGTGTGTGAAGGGGGCCCCTGTCGGGATCTGAGTTTGCAGTCCCCCCACCCCATACACGTGCGCTGTGCTCACACAGCCGGAGCGCCGTTCTCCGGTCCCGCAGAGCAGGCAGGTGTCCGCCAGCCACAGCCTGTCTGCGGGCCACCTAGGGCCTGATTTTACAAATCAAGTTTTACTAACATCGCACCTGCCTGCATTCATGCCTTTTGTGTTGCCAGCGGTTGCTTTTGCTCTGCCGGGTGAGTGAAGGCATCAGAGACCACGTGGCCTGCACACGCCATCTATTTATTCACCATCTTTGTAGAGCCCTTCATAGCAAAGACTGCCGCCCCCCCACCTGCTGTCTACCAAAGTGTTCCAGAAGTGAATGAACAGGCCTCTTTCTCTGTGAAGCCAACCTGTGGCAGAAACTGGGATATAGGAACATTTGCTCACTACCTGCCATCATCCTGTAACCACACAGGTTTAACCTGTTTGCCTTGCTGGCAGGCTGGTAACACCTGACACGTGGGGGAGAGAAATCATAATCACTTTACCTGAAATGAGTTACTTTCCTTTTTAAAATGTTCCATATTTGTTATCAGATTATTTTTTATGGAGCAGGAAACACTTACAAGCAACAGATAAGACAGGTACCTGATTGGCAAAGAGATTACCAGGCACCTAGCTCTCAGCCACAGCTGTTGCTTCAGGAAAAGGGTGAGCACCTGGGAAGAATGTGGTGCAGCCTGGTCCCCTCTCATCTTCCCGGGGCACCCCTTCCTCCAGGTGAGGATGGCGCCAGAGACATGGGTTGCTGAGTTTCTGAAGTGGCAGTGCCCCGGCTTCTATTAGACAGAAAGGACTGGGGTTGTCGCTTAGGGAGATTGGCTGTCATATTCTATTCTTCCACTTTCATTTAGATCTTAACGACTCTTCCTGTCCTATTATTAACTCACTGAAAGGAAGTCAGGCTCTGAAATAGGGCTGACTGCTATCTTGCAGAAGCCACAAAAGCATGCTGGGAGACTCCACTCAGGTTGGAAATAGTTCTACTTATTTGATATGGATAGTTTATCTTCCAGTAGGAGTTTCTCCTCCTCCCTCTCCTTGCCCCCCTTTCATCCCACCGCCCACCTGCACCCCCAGTTCAGACAACCATTTCTCTAGGGAGAGAGCAGACGCTCCACTAGTGATTCATATCTGAGGTCAGTTTTGCCCCTTAAAGGACACTTTCAATACTGGGGGCATTTTTGGTTGTCACAGTTTTGTCTGCGGGGGGAGCTACTGCCATCTAGCCCAGGACACTGATGTACATTCTGCAGAGCACAGGACAGCTCCCCGCCCCACAACAAAGAATTTCCTCGCCCCAAACGTCATGAATGCTGAGATGAGAACCCACGTTCTCCGTGCTGTTGTCTTTTCCTGCCCCCATCTATGTTATTTCAAGTTGTCTTCCTAATTTTCAGGAACTCCCTACCCCCCCAGCCTTTCTGCATTAAGCAGAAGTTATTCTGAACTACAGAAGATGTTCTCCGCGGTGCGTTGTCAGTCATCCACCCTCTTCGGCATCTGGCACCATTGCTGTGGTTGTGGAAATGCGAGGAGACCCAGGTGTTGGTGGCCCTGCTTAGGCCTTGGGGGTTCAGATAAGACTTTCTGACTTTGTTTTTCATCTGGCAATTAAGACAAGTATAGTACCTACCCTGGTACCTCTGTGAGGATACAATGAAGCTGGTATTTCTGGCAGTTTTTGAAAATAGAAGGTGGAAAGAAGGTCCTAGCTGATGTTCTTCTCTGGAAACTGAGTGCTATATCTTAAACCTTGAATTCAAGCCATAGGCAGTTGTCCTTGGAAGTCTGAGTTGCAGAAAAGTCGTAGCAGTGAGAGTAGACTTTGAAGGACTGATGAGCAAAGGTGCAAAGTATGCCCCTGTGAAGCTCTTCAGCGGGGAGTGTAGACGTAACAGACATTCTGAGAAAGTAAAACCAAGGTAAGGACAGGGCTGCCTGCAGTCTTGACTACTCTGCCATTATCCTGGGGGTCTTAGCCATCAAAATGAAGAGAGGAAAAGTCATCAAAAAATAGGTATGAACAGACCACTGCTACTGCTTAGAGATGATAAGCTTTAATTGCTTATATAGGTCAATATTAGTAATCTAGCTGTGTCTCTATGTACCGTCATTAGCTATATAGATAGTATGATATAAAAAGATCCCCATTCATAGTACAACAACAGTTAGGCATTTCCTAACCAGTATGTGAGATCTTTATGGAAGAAACCATAGTTTTTCTGAGGATAAAAACTTACTGTACAGTGAGGTTTCTTCAAAGGTAGGCACTGTTATGGCTAAGTTATTAGCCATGGTTTTATTTCTTTTACTGAGGAATGAGGGCTCAGATGGGTTGTCGCTTTTCAAGGTCACACAGAGGTTACCAGGCTTTCTAATGCCTCCTGAATAGGACTTCTTAGTTGATTTCTGATAAACATTTTGCTAATCAGTTTCTTTCTTTTTTGTTTTTCTGAAGGAAAGGGGCAGGCAGAAATGAAGGTGAGTGGGCAGGCAGGCAGGCAGGGAGAAAAGAAGAAGCATCTTTATTTTGTTTATTTGTTCACACTGGTTGTTTCCCCCCCGAACCCGGGTGCATGTGGCCTGCTCCCTCGGATGTGATTGAATTAACTGCTGGTCACGTGCTAATCCATACTTCTTCTGAGTGATTTTGTGTGTGTTGACGTGTGCTGGGGATTCTCCAGTGTTCCAGGAGGACACGCATCTGAAGTTTCAGGGTAGGAAAGGGCGGCTCTCATGCATGACTGGCTGCCTTTGCATCTTTCTGCCACGATTGGTTCTAACTAGGAGATGTGGCTGCTTCCCAAGCTTGAGAACCTAACCTCCTTTAAGAATCATGGTTTCAGGAGACCTCTTGTTGGCTCATAGGAACCTCTGGCAGTGACTCCGTAGACTTAATAAATGGATGACCACTTTTGGTGACTCCGATCCATATGCCTGCTGATGAAAGAATTCCAGGTCAAATTGCCACACGTTGCATGTTTAGACTTTCTTACGTTGGGCTCTTAACCACACAAATAATATCAGTAATGACTACTATGTTAAATGCATCCACTGTATCACTATCTAATCTCCAGCATAATACTGTAGAGTTAGGTGTTCTCACCCCCAATTAAAAAAAAAATTATTGGGATAACTTTGTTTCACAAATTAAGATAAACCCATACATGCAGGTTCTCCATTCCTCAAAATATATATCAGCACATGCTGGCTACCACCAAATTACCCAGAGTTCTTCACCATGGTCGAGTGGGTCCCGTCCCCACTTCCCCACTTCCCCACTGGTAACCTCAGTCCTATTGTCCAACGGCAAAGGGTTGGTTCTGTTTTTTCTGTTCCTTTGTTTTGTCTCTTCACATTCCACCTATCAGTGAGGTCATCTAGTCTCTTATCTTTCTTTTGACTTGTTTCACTCAGCATCATCCCCTCTAGATCCATCCATTTTGATTCAAATGACAGGGCTTCCTCTCTTCTAAGGATTGTATAGTATCCATTGTATATATGGACCACATCTTCTTGATCCATCATCTGATGTGGGGCCCTTAGGTGGTTTCCAGTTCTTAGCTACTGTGAACAGGGCCGCGGTAAACACGGGGGTGCGTCGCTCTTCAAATTACTGTTTCTGCATCATTTGGGTAAACGCCCAGGAGTGGGATTATCACCTACATTTTACAGATGAGAAAATTGAAACAGAGGTTGAGGTCTTGCTCAGGATCATCCGTGTAGGTGGGTGACCTAAAGTTTGGACCCCACTGTGCCTGGGCTGCGGCTCTTGGTCTGTCCTGCTAGAGCTGCCGATTTAGACACCAGCTTTTCAACCCCAGGCCTCTTAAATAGGAGAAAGGAGAGAACATCTTACTATGGGAAACCTGTAAGCTGGTAGAATACCCCAAGATGGCTTTGTAATGAATGTGTGCAATGATCTGATTTTCTTTTGTTGTTATTGCTGTGTTTGTTGAAAATCCTTTCGAGAATGCACATTTGTTTTGAAACCAAACCTGTCTTTCTTGCCTACATTTCAGTCAGAACTAAGACATGGTCCGTTTTACTATATGAAGCAGCCACTCACCACAGACCCTGTTGATGTTGTACCGCAGGACGGACGAAATGATTTCTACTGCTGGGTTTGTCACCGGGAAGGCCAGGTCCTTTGCTGTGAGCTCTGTCCCCGGGTTTATCACGCTAAGTGTCTGAGACTGACATCGGAACCAGAGGGGGACTGGTTTTGTCCTGAATGTGAGGTTAGTTCCTGACCAGTGAATGCATGACCTGCTTCGTTCTCGCTCCGTTCTCTGTAGTCCTTGAGTTTTCATTTTTCAGTCCTCCAGCCACAGGGAACAAACCGTTTGCCTCCCGCCTGCCCTGGGTGGGTCTCCCTTTCTGGAACAGATCAGCACGGCCTCCGCAGCGCAGCTCTTGGAAAGCAAATTGCCCTGGATGTTGCTTTCTGTTCTTCCTGGGTCTTCGTATCACTTGAGAGCTGCAGCCTTCTCTGGTCATGCGCGTTTCAGAAGTTGACTTGCAACCCCTGCCCAGTGCACATGTTTTGAAAAGGTCATCCGCTGTTTCCCCCCCTCTCAGCTGTGTCTCCTGCCGCATCTTTGAGTCACCGGCTGTAGGGAGAAAGGGAAGACCTGCTGTGTTGCTTGCACCTTCCCGGCGTTGCCACCTGAGGCTTTCATTCGTGCAGTGAGTTACTTCTCGAATGGGACTAGGTGCTCGGCATTCAGCAGTGATCAGAAGAGGCACAGATCACATTTTTTCCTGGAGAAATGGACAGAAACCCAAATCAAGTCATCAGTAGTGTGTGAGAAGAAGAATGTTCTGGAGAACATGAGTTGAAGATGTGCAACAGGGAGTGGGGTGTGTGTAGGGTGTTTCCGTTTTAAATGATGAGATCTGCGAAGATTCACTAAGCTCTGAGGAAGACCCGAAGGGAGAGCAGGGAACGGTACATCCTCCCATGCGGAGGGAGCCGTGGTTCAGAACCCCAATGGTGCCTGTGGGAGCCCCGTGGAGCATCTTTATTTTCATCCCAGCCTACAAGTGGAATTTCCACTTTCCCAAAGTGGCTTCTGTTCTTGATCGTTTCCAATGTGGATGCTTTTGCAGGAGCTTGAAAATAAAGAATCTTCTACAAAGTCCTTCAGTGTGGAATGTCCCTGGATTCAAAGATACCTCAGAATTCACTTTCAAAGGGGGAAAAGCTATCTATGTGTGTAATGGAAATTTCTCCCGGATGTCCATAGTGTGGAAGCAAGCCAGCTCCACGATAGTGTCTGTGGGGAAAGGAGGAAAATGAAAAGGGAGGAAATGAAGACATTAAATCAATATGATAACTTTTGTGGTGTTTTGCCTCTAAAATTACAGAAGATAGATGCTGGTTTTCTTAGATTTATCCCAAACGGAGAGCTGTGTATAGGTGCTTTTTGCTCAGCGATGCCCTCTTCTGCAGAACCCAACCTCCTGCTTGACTGAATGTGTTAAGTGAACTCTTCGCCGGTTGCCTTTGGTCTTGAGACCGACACGTCCCAGCTGTTCAACAAGATTGCAAAGCGATGCTGCCTCAGAGGGAATGCTTTTGCTCCAAATAAAAGTTCTCGATGAGAGGTGGCTAAAACGAGTAGGGATTTAATATCATCTGTGGGAAGACCTCAGAGGCAGAGGCTAGGTCGGAGTTTATTCAGAGCAGACTCTTTCCATCTCACTGAAGAGGGAGGTCATAAAGGTGACTGCTGGGGTCTAATCACTGTGACTGGACAAAGATCCCCCCAGAGGAAGGATGTCTCTCCTGACATCTTTTCATCAAGCAGAAGGACTTTGCCCCCCACCTCTAGCTGGCTCGCCCTAGGGCTCATTGGTGAAAATCGGATCCCCGGTCCTCATACGTAACAGGCTTTTAGTCTGTTCTATAGGAATCAGGCATTGCAGCTAGGAGGAGGGGGTAGGGGTAAGGGGCGTGGAGGCATGACAGCTGAGCTGGCAACCCAAGCGTTCACCTGGACACAAGGGGAAATGCAAACAAACAGGTGTCTGTGTATAAGATCGAGAGTCCTGGATTTCTTCCAGGAGGCGTGAATCAGAAAGGTGTTCAACTGGGAAGACTCTCTGTTTGGACTCTGGCAGCTGAGCGTTTAGATACAGGGTCACCTTCTGTTTTCAGCGTCTGAGTGACTCTGGGTTGTCCTTTTCCTGGACAATCAACCGGCCACATCTGAAAGTTCCTTTGGGAGGAGCCAGAGAGATGACGAATGGAAACTAAATTCATGTTACTGGGAGGAGATGGTTGTCAGCTCTCTGTGGAGTTGGTTAAAAAGTTTTCTGACATCCCTGTTGGCTATTTTTGCTGCTAGTGCTACATAAGGATTCTGAAACTGAGAAAGAGTACTGGATTTACACAGACAAATCCCATTCCGGACAGTTCTTTGGTTCTCTTCTCTGAGGGGAAGTTCCTTTACAGAATGGCATTGACTGCCCATGGAGATAACAGGTAGACCATGCTCCTTGTGGAATGTTCCAGAATGTTCTGAGTGGTTTCACATCAGCGGCGACAGAGAATGAAATCATCTTTTTTATTAGTCCCACTATCATCCCTTGGATTCTGTCTGCAGAGAAGACTGTCTCTTTCCATCACCATTGTTACTGAGCCGTGTCAGTTTTCTGAAAGCTAGCCCAGGAGCTGAAGAGGATCAAGTTAAGTGGCTGATTCATGAAGGAAGAGATTACCCTGAAACCATCAGTTACCTTTCTTGAAACCCAAGATTATAATAATGATGATTTTTTTTTCAGGTCTTTACCTACAGCTTCCTTTCTCAGCTTAGGTCGTCCTTATGAGCTAATAAAAGGTAAATCAGTGGACTGGTGGAATTCTTAATTTCTATCTACGGGTCCAGTACACATTGGTCAAGTAGGTTGGAATCACTGTTGAGTGAAACAAGGATTGTCACTGAGGTGGGCCTTGCTTGTCACCGTGTGAGCTTGTTGGATAATCAGGAGGGAAGAGAACTAAGGATGTGGAGAGTAACTTTTTCCTAACTGGAATTTGTGTGGTTTTGACTTGTAGAAGATCACAGTGGCAGAGTGCATCGAGACCCAGAGCAAAGCCATGACAATGCTCACCATCGAACAGTTGTCCTACCTGCTCAAGTTTGCCATTCAGAAAATGAAGCAGCCAGGGGTAAGAAGAGTTCCTCTTGGTCTAAGTGTCCATGGAAAGATGACGTTTGTTCTGTTAACATCCTTGTCCCTTGTGGCCTTCTCTGGTCACACACCTGTGCTTACTCTTTGGGCTGTCTTTGTGCCCAAGTTACGATGCCCACCAATTAAATATCAGGTACGATGGTGTTCGCTTGTCCTCTGCAGTGCGCTGGGTCCCAGAGACCTTTAACTGGGAAACAGTAGAAAGTTCATAAGGATTTCTGATTGGTTGTGAAGGGAAGGGGGAGTCTGCTGCTCCCTCCTGGGGGAATTAGCAAAGTTCCATTTTCGCAAGGGAGTGGATGGCAAACCAGTTTATTTGTAACCAGGGTGTCTGAAAATGGAGCCTTCGAGTCAAACTCAACCAGTGTGCTTCCCTGAGCGGGTGACAATTTGGTTAGCTCTTTCCAGTTTGGAGTGGAATTGGATGTACAGCCTTTGTTTCTGAAGGAAAATCTCCGTGTGTGGAAGCCAGGCTGCCACATGTCGCTGGAGTTCTGGACACCATTCACCGTGGTTTCTTTTCCAAGAGTCTCCGTCACAATGTCATAGCCATGGGTGGAAGTTCTTTGGGACAATTTTCAGGAAGATAGCCTTAAAATAGATTGTTTTAGATACGTTGTGACAGTCTGACCCTCAGATTATAATATTGTTTTCCTGCAATGAATCTACAGAAACTCGAGGGCGGGATTGCCCCTTTTCTGATCTGCACCCTGTGGACTAGCGGTTTTCCTTTGTGAAGCTCTTTAGTTTGCTTTCGAAGTCTGACGAGTATTCAGAACTGCAGAGCCGTCATCGTTTAATACCTTTAAAAAAGTCACAAGCTTTGCTTTTGAGATTATATTCTGAAATAGGATATCATGATGAAAAACATCTCAAGGCATGCCAGTTGGGTGTTGCTAAACTGGGAACCTATGTGTTTCTTTACAAAATCTCAGTGGAAGCAAACGTCTGTATTCTCAGTTCGGTTAAAAAATTTTTTTGTTTTATTCTAGAGCCATTTTTATGTTGAGTGACAAGAAATTACTACCTGCTTTTCATAGGCTAAATTATATCTGTCGAAGAATATTTATAAAAGGAAGCATTCATGTAGGCTTGTCAACCCTGGGGAATTATATACCAAAAGGAAAAATAGAAGGTGTGAATTTCTCATACAAATACAGTGCTTCTCAAGGGCAGAAAATTGCTGATTTTGTTGAAGCATCTTTTAACTTAAAATGACCAAATTTTCATTCAGGATAAAAAGGAGGTTTGGAGACGGCAAGTGGTAACCCACTTAGATGACTGGCTTGAGAATAATTTGGTGTTTAATTACATTTTTTTGCGATTTCTTTTTTTTTAAGTTGCTGAGTAAACAACACCCAGCCACAGACCTGGCTTTGCGTTTTGACCTGATTCAAGTAGGATTTAAGAAAAAAGGATCAAGATGAAAAACTTTTACACTATCCTTATGTCCTTATTGATGGTCATTGATGTGTATAGAAAAGCCTTGTTGAGAGATCAAGTCTAAAGGAACAGTGAGTTGTTCTTGTCCATCTTAATGTAAGAGAACATCACCTCTGGTTTGGATAGGTTTTGGAAATGAAGGAACTAAACCACAGCACAGCTGAGCCCATGATTAGAATTAGAAGATGAAACAATATGGCGCTCATCTGGGTTCTTCTGTGAGGAAACCTGTACAACTGTGGTATTTGAAGCACTGTCTTTATTTTAAAGTGCATTGCTGGTGTTCATACTTAATCCACATCAATGATGGCTTTGTATCTGTGTATCTTTTTTTTATAGACAGATGCATTCCAGAAGCCTGTTCCATTGGAACAGCATCCTGACTATGCAGAATATATCTTCCATCCCATGGACCTTTGTACATTGGAAAAGGTTGGCCTCCATCCAAGAACCCCACCGTTGTTGCCCGCAGCTGTTGAGATGGCTGAAGATCCTCCCCACTTTCCATGAACCATCCTCTACATTGTCCCTGTTCCATTCTGATTTAGGGGTGGAAGAACTCTTGATCCCAAAACTTCTATAACATTCCACCAAGAATTGTAATGAGTGTTGAAATTCACTGGTTAGCTCCAAATGTTACCACTGTTAGTGATTCCAGCTTTTTACCTGAAAAAGGCACATCTTTAAAGAATTTAGCGATTTGATTGACTGGAGTCTTCCACTTCTCTTTCTTTCGGAGGTGCTAATGAGAGCAGCAGGAAGGTAAAAGGAAATGAAGTGTCTAGGAAACTTCCAGATTTAGCAATAAAGATCTGACTTCTTACATGAGTTATTCTACTGATGAGGATATGTCTTTAATGCCTGCAGGTGTTTTGAAAAGTTCACACTAAAATTCTGTGCTGGAAACTACTCTTCTGACACTTTAGATCAGGTGTTTCACTTGGCATTGGTTTTCAAATTGCCGGCACCAAAATATGGGTTAAGAAAAGCACGGTTGAGGAGAAAACATGACATCATCTTGTCTGCCCTGATGATCCCCAAACAATAGATCCAGCCTGCTGTGAAAAATTGCACATCTCCATATGATATTCAATAAAGAAGGCATTCCGACAAATTAAAAAAAACAGGGTTGGAGTCTAACTTTATACATTGATGGCTTTGGAACTTTGGATACCTTCCTTTTTAAGAAAATCTATTTACTTTTTAAAGGAAAGGTGCAGGCAGGAAGAGAGAGAAGGAAGAAGTACTCGATCTACTCTGTTCAGTCGTTCATCTTGGCTGTTTCCCTGGCCCCTGGTCTTGAACCAGGGACCATGGGATGTACGTGGACCTCACCCAGTGGATTAAAGTACTAGGCCAGCAGGACACAACCTGGACACCTTTGTTATCATTACCAGAGCTCAGTTTCCCTGTCTCTAAAATGGGGATGCGTCATTGAGCTCTCCAGTACGATGCTTTTGTGAAATGGTACAATTGGTAATAGAGCGGTAAAGATAGAAAGCATCCTGGTTCTTTGGAAGAAGTGACTTGGTACTTGACAACTGCCATGAGAAAATTCAAGTGTGTTTCATAAATTCATTGGCCCCATTTTTCTAGAGTTAATAAATCTCAAATATAATAGCATCTTAGGAAATGAGTGAAAACATTAATTAATTTGTCAAATGACCGCAGAGAAATTATGCGAGGACACAGGTGAAATTGACTGCGGTTTGTGCAGACTCATTGGTGATTATGCTCTGTGGCTTTTCTCCCCAGAACGCTAAAAAGAAAATGTATGGCTGCACGGAAGCCTTCCTGGCGGATGCCAAGTGGATTTTGCACAACTGTATCATTTATAACGGGGGTGAGTGCCTTGGATGGCTCCGGAGGAGAGCATGCTGTGTTTGACCATTCTTCCATCCTTCGTAGAAGTTCAGACTCTTAATTCGTGCCTCAGGGCCAGTCACCGAGCATAGTGATGTATGAATCACGTGTATATGAGAACAGGGGCGGTGACCATGCTCGTTTCAAGGTATGAAAGGTGCCTTCTTACCGAGGTATAAAGCCTTAGTGGCTTGTGGCTGGATGCTGCTGCCTCCCTTCTTGAAGACCTGCCTTTGATGAGGAATAATTTCATCCACTTAAGAGCACAGCTGTTAGCTGTACTGTGAATGAGTTTGATAAATGTGTAGCTGCAGCCTCGAATAAGACCCAGGACCGTTCCATCAGTCCTGTTACTTTCCCACTTACCCCAAATCTGCTGTCCTCAAGAGTCACCACTGTTGGGTATTGGGTCATTATAGATTAGTTTTGCATATTCTAGAAGTAAATATAAGTGGAATCATTAGAAACTGAATTCCCTTATGTTTGGCTACTTTCATGCAGCTTAATATTTGGGGGATTCGTGTGTGTGTGAGCTGTGTTTTTCTTTTTACTGCTTATATCAGCTTACAGTTTATCCATTCATCTCCTGATGTCAATGGACTTGCTTGTTATTTTCCACTTTTGAACATTCTTGTGCAAGGCTTTGTGTGGACCTGTTTTCTTTTCTCTTAGGTAAATCCTAGAAACGTGTTGCTGGGTGTGTGCATAGGTTTATATTTAATTTTATAAAGAATTTTGTGTGTCACAAAGTGGTTATATCATTTTACACTCCTAGAATATAGATGGAAGTCTTAGTTGCTTCTGATCCTTGCCGACACTTGGTATTCTCTGTCTTTTTAACTTGAGCCGCGCTGGAAGATGTGATGTTATGTCATGGTCTAAAGGGGCCTAATGACTGATGGTGTCACACATCTTTCCTTGTGCTGATTTGTCATTTGTATATCTTTTTTGTAAATTGGTCAAATGTTTTGATCCTGTGAAAAATTGAATTGTGTTTTTTTTTAGTTGAAGGAATTCTTTAGAGTCTGGATAAAATTTTGTTTCTTGTCTTTTGATGGATTTAGCTTTAGGCTTCTCTGCAGAAGGGAGTAGGATTTCCATTAAGACCTCTTACCTGCCCATTGCCCCATATTCTCCCACAATCTCTGTCTACCCACTGGCCAAACAGATCTTTCAGTGTCCTGCCCTGTCTTGTTCTTGTCCCCCCTGGATGCTCCTCTCTCAACCTTGATGACTTTTCCTTATCCTTCAGTCTCACCCTCTCAGCCTCTGAGGAGTCTGTCGTCGTGGTCCAGACCATGCAGAGTGCTTTTCTTGGGGCCTTTACAGAACCCTGACTTTCCCCGGGCAGCGTGTGTCACGCTTTGTGGATGGCGCTGTGTGTGTTTGTTTTGAGTTGCTCTCCAGGATGTAAGGTCTTTAAGGGCAGACACCATGTCTTGTTCTCTGCAAACCCCAGTAGAGACGAGCAGATTTTCTCTTTTAAGGAAAGGTGCAGGCAGGAGTGAGGGTAAGCAGGCAGGTAGTCAAGACGAGAGAGGAGGAAGAAGCGTTTATTTTTATTTTATTGAGTTGCTCCTCTTTCCCCCTGGAGTCTTGAACATGTATCCTTGGGATGAGTGTAACTCTGGTGGCCTTTTCTGCTGGGCCACCAGGGCGTTCCAGACTAGCTGATATTTAAGGAGAGATGGATGTCATTTATTTTTTTTGAGAGCGGAGGAGGAGCATTTTATTTTCAATTTAGTTCTTCACACTGGTTGTTCCCTCTGGACCCGGCACTGGAACCCAGGGGTGTGTGGCCTGTGTTCTTCAGAGGCGATTGACCTCTCTGCTGCTCCACCAGGGCACACCGATGAATGTCATCTTAAAGCACTTGTTTTGCATTATTAACTCAGTAGCAGGTCTGGGTGCAGAACGAGAGGCACCAGGCATTGTGAATTTCGTGTAAGGATAATGATAAAGTCAAGCATATAGAAAGACTGGTCGGATGATAGAAACAAGTGAATAAGGTCAAGTGACAGAAAACATCAGCACGCGGCCAGGATGGTCACCGGCTGGGGAAGAGTGAGGTGGTAGAGCAGAGGGAGCTCCTGCCTGCTCCTCTCCAGTAGTTTGTTGTTTGTTGAGTAGAGTTAACAGATCTTCTGCGTTTTCAAGGTAAGCTGGAAATCCGGGTTATGTAGGAATGTGTTAAATCCTTTTTGCTAAGAAATTTGAAAAATCTGTACACATCATATTAGAGGAAAATGAGACTTTCTGGGCATTTTGCTTCTGTTTTACTGACAGGAGGCATGTAGAGCGACATCTGGGTTGACATCCTCCAGCTGCTGAGTGTCTCGTAAACGGTGACTCCTGGCTTGGCGCACTCGTTCATGAAGTGGGAACATCGTTTCTGTGCCCTAATAATGGCTTCTTGAAATGCATTTTGTAGCAAATGCCTTCTTATCTCCCATGTTCTTTTTGGGGTGGAGTCTGGACCACGGGTAGAATAAAGCTCCTTTCTACTCTTGAGTCAGTCCGTGGAATCTAAAAGCATCTTTCAAATGTTAATCCACAAGTGGGAGAGAATCCCACACCAGCTGCTCAGCTTCAGAGAAGATCATACGAAGACACCAAAGATTGGTCGCTGTTCATAGGAAAAGTCACATAATTTGAACTGATATTAGAAGTCAGAAACTGCTGGGTTTCTCTTAGCTTTCAAAAGCTTAATCCTGGGGGAACGTAGGTTGAAAGTTTGCTGGTGGTACCATCATGACCAGGTATTAGTGTTCCCGTGTGAATTAACCCTCTTTTCTTGCCTCCTTTAGGAAATCACAAATTGACACAAATAGCGAAAGTTGTCATCAAAATCTGTGAGCACGAGGTACGTGAGTCCCCACCGTCTCTTTCAAATGTGTGCAGGGCGAGGGGCTGGGGGCTGAAGTTGCCACGTGCAGACTCTCCCCGTGGGTGGCCGTGGTGACTTTGGGATTTGTCGGGGTGTCGACAGTGCCCCCTCAAGCACAGCGATGTGTGTGACACGTCGTGATCTCACCTTCGTCGTGATCGCAGGGAGATGGACATGACCTTGTGTCGAGCCTTGAGTCCTGGTGAGGCACTGGGCATCCTGAGACTTCTTGAGTTCTGGGCCCCCAGCAGCCCGTGGCACTGAGTCAGGTCGCTTTCCATCTTCTTGCCGAAGAGCTTTGGTCTTGTCATTTGTGGGCCAGGTCCTGACTGTTTCTCAGTGAGTGACTCCAGTGTCCCGGAGCGTCTGTGCCTCTTGAAGAGTCCTGTAGTTTGATGAGTTTGATGGTGTGATGAAATGGACCTCCTGGGCTTTGTGCTAGCTGAGGCCCTGGTGGTGGGACAGGCTCGTGGCAGACATGGTTGGAGGGTCCTTTTTTATTAAAGCCGCAGAACACCGAGATGTAATGACTTTCAGCCTGGCTGTGCAGCTCCATTCCCTCCCTCCCTCCCTCTCTCATTCTCTCATTCATTTACTCTCTCATTTGTTCGTTCACTCATATGTAAAGAAAATATTTGGATATCTACGTCAATGCATGAGACGGTTTTATAATCCACTTTGAGTGTTTTTCTAAGTAATTAAACAAAGAATGAAATTTTTCCTGCTGTTGGGATGATTTCCTTAATATAATTTCCAGAAATGCTCTCATTAAGTCAGGCGGTGAACATGGCAAGGGCTCTCGCTAACCAGTTCCTGACTGTCCCCTGGAGGCACTGGTGCGACTGCGACATCCGTCTAGAACGGACTGGATGTGCAGTGGTGCTGTGCCCTCTCCAGTTTCGGAGACTGATGTTCACACTTCTCTGTATGTGTGTTTTCATGGTGATCAATAAAAGCAGTGGCCTCTCAGTGTGAGTTCGGTTTGGAATTCTTTAGTGACTGATAGCGATGGACTGGTTTTGTGAGGCTCATTGGTGCTTTGGAGGTCTGGAGGGGTGAAGGATCCGGTTGTTTCTCTCGGGAATTCATTTGCTTCCCCGAACTCGGATGCTGAAATCTGACTTTTAATTGGCCTGTTGCCAGGTGAGATTTACTGAGTCCTGCAGGTCTTCACCGTTTCTGAATTACCTGGTGGCAGAAATCTGCTGCTTGCTGGGTTCCCAGACCAGGTCAGTCCTGGACCCAATATTACTGCTCCTTTTCTCTCCCATGGTGCCAGCACCTTCGGAATAGCCCAGAAGCCGACTGGGTCTGTTTGTTCCCATTCATTTTTTCACTCATTTATTTATTCACTTCTTCATTCACCTGTTCAGTCTATCAGAAAATAAATGATCGTTCTACATTTACATAATGAAAAATCATAGCTAATGCTAATTTTCATGTGCCTGTTAGGTATCTGACTCCTTACGTGACACAAGACATGCAGGGAAAAGTTTGATGATGAGAAGAAACAGGGAAATGGCGAAGCGTGTGGGCTCTAGAAACTGCCTCCCGGGGCTCAAATCTGGTCCCCACCATTTTGCTTCAGGGAGACCTGGAGCAGGTGACTTGATTTCTTGGGACTTGATTTTCCTTTTCTGTAAAATGGGGATAACAACAGTCTTGCCTCAGTGGGAGCTGTGAGTGATGAAAGAGTCAATGCCTGTAGAACACTTAGTGAGATACCAGTACACCCGAAACTTGGTGATTTCTGTGTTGTTTTTTTTTTTAAGGAAGGTATAGGCAGGAGTGAAGGAATGAAGGTGAGTAGACAAGCAGGCAGGGAGAGAGAGGAGGAAGCACTTTATTTGATTTAGTTCATCATCAGTCGTTCCCCCTGACCCCTTATACCAGGGGCTTGAACCAGAGACCTTGGGATGTAATGAGCTATGGCACACCAGAGGCTGGTGCATTCTTCTGGGAGCGTGTTGTAGATTGTTGTTGGAACTGTTCCCCATCTTCTGTGCATCTTCTCAGGGTTCGATGTCCCAAAATGACTCTGGGTATTGGCAGGTGTCCCCAGAGTTGTTAAACAGCCCTGGTCATGAAGCACTGGTGTGGGAGGAGGGACGGGGCAGAGGGCAGACCTTTGTTTGTAGATGCTGACTTTGTAAATATTGGGAGCAAGGGTGGGAGCCCGGAGGCCGGTGGTGGTGACTTGGGTGTGGAGAGAGCCCTGCGTTTGGTGAGAGGCAGCTGGATTCCCTCCAGGGTGTTCCCCACTGGGACTTCACCTGCCACCGTCACTTCACCTGCCACCGTCACCATGCATTTCTCAAGGACCACCGGGTGGAAGGCCCCCGATGACACAGTCTACCATTTTTGCTTTACAGATGAATGAAATCGAAGTGTGTCCAGAGTGTTACCTAGCTGCTTGCCAAAAACGAGATAACTGGTTTTGTGAGCCTTGTGTAAGTCGGACTTCTTTTCCGAGATGAGTTTCTCCCTGTGGCTTTCGATGAAACTTCTTTTTTTTTCCCCCGCAATGAAACTTTGGGTGAAGCTTTTCAATAATTTTTTTGTTGCTAGAGTTCTGGCCAGGTGAGAGTAATCGAGGTGGGATAAGCAGCTCCGGCAGATAGTCGATGTGCCGGAGGTGGTGTCATGACTTACTGTGCTCGTGCCCCGGGCAGACTGCAGGATGCAGAGGAGATGGGCTCACCAGGGCGGGGGGCGCTACCGGCTTGATTCAGTGGGCCTGTCATATACAAATTGTGTTCGGCCTGTTTTAAGAGGGTTGGAGCTACTTTACTGGATTAACTTCATGGTCTCTCCAAGCCATCGTTCTGAGGGGCTGGGGAGGGGGAAATCCCTTTCACTTTGCTACGGATCTGCATTTTCCAAACGTGTTCTGCAGAGAGAAGTGCATTGTTGGGGTGGGCTCCTGGGAGGATGGGGATGGGGCTGGAGTGCTTTAGGGGCGAGATTAGGCAAATAAAAGTTGAGAATAAAGCACAATTTGTCTCTTGGCGCCTTTGGAGATTAACACCTGCATAGTTAAGGTTCTGAATAGTAGCTCCCTTAATAAAGAATAAAGGTGGTTATTACCACCCCTTAATATATGCTCTATGAAAAATGCATTTACTCCTCCAAGTTCACAGAGGAGGGAGGAGTCAGTCTATCTCCATTGCACAGAAAGGTGGACTCTATTGCTCTCAGGCCCTCAGGTCATAGGAGAATAGCTGGGATTCAGCCTGATTTTATCAGTACTTACTCCTAGCCTCTCCATTTAACCCTGTTCCCAGCTCGTTCCTGTGTTTCTGCCACACATTCTTGGGGCCACCACTTGTGGAGACCCCAGTCAAATCGGTTCTCTTTCAACTTGTCACCTGTCTTTCCTCTCCTGCCCCTTGACCCTCACCCCAAGCCTTTGAATTATATCTTGATATCAAATACAAACTCTGGATTTTGTGTTTTCTTTCTTAGAGCAATCCACATCCTTTGGTCTGGGCCAAACTGAAAGGGTTTCCATTCTGGCCTGCAAAAGCTCTGAGAGATAAGGACGGGCAGGTGGACGCACGCTTCTTTGGACAGCATGACAGGTGAGCCCAGGAGAAGGTGTCCGCAGCGCTTTCATTGGCCTTTTGCTCCTGACAGTGACTGAAGAGGGATGGAGGGTGTGCCTATTGTCTTTATTGTCATGATACCAACCAGTGATCTTAGGGGTGAAAAATAATTGTCCTGTGCTGCTGCGTTCAACCTGATAATTCCTGTGCTTCAGTGTTTTCAGATACACTAGAAAAACGTCTTGTTTTCCTGGCTTTGTTGATGAGACCGGCATTGGAATAGGTTCCATGGCTATTTTAAGTGCTGCTATTCTTTTTTGGATTTTCTTGAGTAAATTAAACCGCTGTGCAAATTGCTTTTCAAAATAATGCTTTCAGGGATCAGAAGTATTTCCCCAGATTGCCAGTAAATGAATCTCCCGTCATTGTGCTGGGTAGTTCCCCCCTGTTCCCTTTTCTCTGAAGCTAAACTGGGAAATGATGAGGCTTTGCTGTTTTGACAGATGTGAGCCCTCCCTCCCAGCCTTTCTGCCCTCCCCTTTCCCTTCCCTCACAGCCAAGTGAATTATTCCAGCTAATAGCAGTTCCCTTCAGAGCAGGAGCCCCTGTGTGCTTGTGAACAGCAGTGAGACAGAGATGAGCAGCGGTTAATATGTTACTTCTCTTTCAACAAGTTATGTTATGATTAAATGAGGTGAAAGCCTTCTCAAAGCCCTGCACCAAGCAACGTGAGGAAACGTGTGTGAATGTAGGGGAAAATATTTACAGTAGGCATTCTAAGAATTATGCACACCCATCGCACAGACAGAAAACACAATTTATACTTTTAAACAGTACCTGAATCTGAAATACTGCTCTCTGTTAAATTTTGCTTGTCATTTTGCAAATCACAAGAAAAGACTGAATTTCAAAGTCATCTGCAGAATTGTTCACTGGGAATCCCTCCAGAGTCAGAAAACCCAGTGGAAATGAACTGAGATGGTACTGCGTTTGATAGGGAAGTAATATATACTTTTATTTGATTTTGATGAGCTTTGTTGACAATCTTCCTAAAATTCATGTATTCACTCATTCAAAGAAATTTGTAGTCACTGCTTGCCATGAGCCAGGCCATGAAATAGATGCTGGGGACAGGAGAGGAAGTAGGCAGGAGCTGTCTCCGCTTGTCTGATGGCTGACATCTTACTAGGAAAGGCAGAAACACCGGCGCATGTGACCCAGGTGATCTGATGATCCCAGATCAGGAGGTAATGTTGGACAGAGTGGCTTGAACAGGATGTGACGGGAGGGTGGTGAGAGATGGAGGGGTGGGGGTGGATCAGAGGGGGTGGTGAAAGGTGATCACGTGGGCTGTGGTCCAGAATCTGGTGTTTAGAGGAATTGGGGCCAGGTAGGGCTTGACAGGTGCTCACCATGATGATTCAGATTGTTTAATTATTTTAAATTTTTTAGTATTTTATTGTCACAGCTTTTGTTTTACAAATTAAAATAAACTCGTGTGTGTTGGTTCTCCATATGTAGTTTCCCCATTCCTCAGATACATGTCAGCACGCCCCGCCTTCCACCACATCACCAAGTGTTCTTCCCCATCGTCCAGTGGGCTCCACCACCACTTGCTCCTTTCGCCGCCCCCTTCCCTGTTGGTCACCTCAGTTCTCTTGCAAATGTTCAAGGGTTGGTTATGTTTCATCTGTTCCTTTGTTTTGTCTATTCACCTTCCACCTATGAGTGAGGTCACCTGGTGTCTTTCTTCTTTTGACCTGTTTCACTGAGCATCATCCCCTCTAGATCCCTCCCGGTTGATTCAAATGACTGGGTTTCATCTCTTCTAAGGGCCGTGTAGTGTTCCGTTGTGTATATGCATCACATTTTCTTGATCCGTCATCTGACTTTGGGCACTCAGGTAGTTTCCAGTTCTTAGCTATTGTGACTAGGCTGCAGTAGACATGGAGATACATACATCTGTGTGAATGTGTTTTTCTAACGTTTGGCTCGATGTCCAGAAGTAGGAAGGCGACACCTACTTTTTGAGGCATCTCCAAACCGTTCTCCACAGGGGCTGCACCAATGTGCACTCCCACCAACAGTGCAGAAATGTTCCCTTTTCTCCATATCCTCGCCAGCATTTGTTGTCTCCAGCCTTTTGGATAATAGTCTCTCGGGTGTAAGGTGATATCTCATTGTTGCATTTCCCATTTGGGTTATTTTTAGAGCAAAGCCAAGATGCACTTGGGATGTAAGTAGGTGGGGAAGGCTTGCCCAGACCCTGTGAATCTTTGCTTCTGCTGTCAGCCGTGCCCTCTCTGTCCGGGCCTTTTCCTTTTCAGGGGGACAGCCACTGAAGGCATTTGGGGGCTTAGGCTTCTGTCCTTGTCTCCGGATCCTGTCTCCCCCGGACTCTGCTGTGGCTTGGTTTTGAGAGGGGAGCACAGCCCCTATGTTTGTGAAAGAGACAGCCACACAAGTCTGATGCCTATGGGTTTTCCTGCTTTTCTTGGTGTTTGTCCCCTTGCAAATGTGCCAAGCTGTTGGGTTTTGGCCAGGGGAGCATATTGGAGAGTTGTGGCAGACATCTGCCCTGGGGAATGCTCCCCATATTTTCCAGTCAGCCTCGGCCAGGGAGTCACTAAGAACCAAGGTCGAAGTGGCTTGTAGGAGGAGGTCTTATTGTGCAGGAGTCTCTTAGCATGGCACAGGAGGGGACAGCCAGCTCTGGGTCAGACCCAGAACACGACGTGGAGCCTAACGGGGGCTCTGATAACTGTCCCAGTCCCTTACGTCAGGGTTATAGAGCCAAAACATAAGCCTGGACAGGTATAGTGACATAGGCCAGGACAGAGGAGTAATTAGCATCCTGGAGCATTACATGCGAATTATCAGGTGATAAATACGAGACAGCCCGGGAGGCTGTTGTACAAATCAAAGCAGGTTCTAAAGCATCTTTTCATAATCCTTTCTGTCCTGTTCAAGATAACTATTCTTTTTTGCCTCCTTGGGGAGGTGGGGGTTAATTTCCTCCACATACAAATTATATAAAAATACAGGTAATATTTTCAGTGCCTACAGAGCTATGAAAGAAATAACTGCCATGAATTGTCTTTTTTTTTTTTTTTTTTTTTGAGGAAAGGTGCAGGCAGGAATGAAGGTGAGCAGTCAGGCAGGAGGAGACAGGAAGAGGAAGCATTTGATTTATTTAGTTGTTCATCTTGGTTCTTCCCCTGCTTGAACTGGGGGCCCAGGGATGTTTGTGGACTATGCCTGGTGAACTAAACGCTAGGCCACCAGGATGCCAACAGGCACTGTTTCAAACACTTTTTGGAGAAGCTGCTTTTATCCCCATTTTACTGGTAAGAAAACCGAGGCCCCGAGCTAGGAAGTGTCTCTGCTGTGTGACTCTGTGGCCTCTCGTGACATTACCCCTCAGAAGCTTTATATTGTAAAGCACATCTAATTTCCCTTTAGTTACTTCTTGCTCCTGCTGTTTTTTCCTTTCCTTTTTCCTTTTTAAAGGAAAGGCACAGGCAGCAATGAAGGCGAGTATACAGGCAGGCAGGAAGGGAGGAGGAGGAGGAAGCATTTATTTTGCTTTAGCTTTTCATCGGTGGTTCTCCCGGCCCCTGCATGTGAACCCAGGCCCTTGGGATGCGTGTGTTCTGTGCTCAGGCTGGCGGCGATGGACCAGATCGCTCACTGCTCCACCAGAGCACGCCAGCTTAAGGAAATCACTTGCCGAGCAATGTCTTTGAAGTCTCTTGAGAACCTGGGGCCCCAAACCAGACGAAAGGGAACCTGGTCCAAGATCGTGACCTTGGGCAGCTGACCGATCGACTCCCAGCGCCTCCAGGACTAACGGGGGTGCATTTCATTTGCTCCCCTCCCACATGGAACTTGTCCTGCCTTTTACCAGTGACCGAACTGAGGCGGGCTCCGAGAAGGGGAGCCCTGTGAGGAGCAGAGGGGGCCCCCCAACTGTTCTCGGGGGTGCCCGGTCTGGTCCGGGCTGTGCCCACCCAGCTCTGACAGTCTCGGCCACCTCTCACCTGGAGGGCACTTACGTCTGCTCAGTACAGCTGCGTATATGGCTACTTAAGTCTCGGCCGAATGACGGCAGCGAGCAGGAATGGCTGACAGTTTCCAGCACTGGGGGAGAGCAGCCAGACATTTGGGGTGTTTGGTTTCCGTGTGCCTGGTGATCTAGTATCTCCCAGAGTTGCAGGCAGCTCCCTGTGCCCTGAATTTGCCAACGGACACGTACAGTTCTCTGGGTTGTTTGTTCTTAAAAGATAGGAATGTGATGCCAATGATAAGACTTGGGTAAAATGTACTGTAACAATTTCATACGTTGACTTTTTTTAAAGACTTTGGGAGACTGGGCTGCATGGTGACCTCTTTTGACAGCAGCTTGTAGACACTGCTCATGAAAAACTGCTGTCTTTTGACTTCCCCACGGCCCACTTGACGCCCTGCTGCTTTGCACCATCTTGAATTCGTGGTCTGAAATCAAAAAAGGTTTCCAGAGGTTCCTTGGAAAAGCTCATTCCCAGCAGCACGGGGGGTTGAGGCTGGGCACTAAATGTCTCAGTCACCTCCCCTGCGTTCCTGTCCCCGGAGTGCAGCAGTGGTGTCCTGTCTCCTGCTTGCGGTCGCTCGACTTGCAGATGTCAGAGCAGCAGCTTGGGGCCACGAGGGTCCGCAGAGCTGGCTGGAAGCTGGGGTGTTGCGGGCAGTACGTCCCCTAAGGCGGAAGGCCTGTTTTTCTATTATTTTCCATGCGAATGAGCTCAGATTGAAGACCATGCATCTCCTTTTAGGCCTGGGGTTTTTAACATCTTTTTCTAGTCCTATGGACAATCTCAATTTTAAAAGTGAAAAGCAAGCTCTTTATCTGTCGAGTGTGGAAGAGCGAGATTGGGCAAACATGTTTCTTTTCAGAAGTGTAGTTGGGAGGGAGTGCCTGGTTTTAAGTTTTCTCCCAGTCCAAAGCCAAAGGGGATTCTATTCTGTTTCAGTGGATTAAAATGACGAAGTTTACGGAGCCTTTTAACATTTTAGCTCCATTTGTTCATGTTCTGTCCTTCTGGCAGAACACAGCTGTGAAGTGGAGCGTCCATTATTCATTCAAACTTCATTTGTTTGTTTTTAAACCCCTGGACCTGAGTGTCAAGCCCAGGTCTCTGGGATTTACATGGTCAGCACCTGAGCCCTCTCAGTCGTTGGGACCATAAGGTGTCCCTCTAATTCATTTTTAAAAAGCTAGAATATGTATTTAACGGTTTTAGCAAACATACCTTGTCATTTGGTTTGCATTAAAGAGAAAAAAAAAAAGTTGATGGAAAAATGATTTCAGTATCTTAAAATAGGTATGTCTTTGTAAGCAAAAGGAATAATAATAAAACCATTATTAGGAAAATCGGGAAAAAAGTTCTCCAAACAACCTAAATGCATGTCTGTTGAGAGCTGAACAAATAAAATGTGGCAGGTACATAAATGGAATACTATTCAGCCTTAAAAAGAAGAAAATTCTGCAAATGATTGCCTACTGAGAACCTCATGCAAAACGAAAGAAACCAAATCTAGAAGGACAAATAGTGCATGATTTCACATTTATCAGTCATCTCAAATAAAAAATAGTTGGCAGGGGCTGGGAGCATTGAGTTGCTAATCCACGGGCAGAAATAGTTTCAGTTCAACCAGATGAATACGCTCTTGGCATCTGCGGTGCAGCCTTGCACTGAGGGTCAAACTCCCAGACCCGCCCCAGCCTCGGGCCTCAAAGCCCGGTCTTGGGGTTTGCACAGCCTGCACCTTACCTGTGGAACACAAGTGTCCCCCATTCCACATGGTTAAGGTGACCGAGCTCGTAGTCAGTGTTCTTCCTGCTGTGTAATGAAGACTTGAAACCTTCAAAAAGCAAATAGAGAGCTTGGACATGACCCGCGGTGACTTACACTCTTTCTCTCTTGCACTCCTAGGGCTTGGGTTCCAATAAATAATTGCTACCTCATGTCTAAAGAAATTCCTTTTTCTGTGAAAAAAACGAAAAGCATCTTCAACAGTGCAATGCAAGAGATGGAAGTGTATGTGGAGAACATCCGCAGGAAGTTTGGGGTCTTTAATTACTCTCCATTCAGGACACCCTACACGCCCAACAGCCAGTACCAAATGTTGCTGGACCCCAGCAACCCCAGCGCCGGCGCCGCCAAGGTGGACAAGCAGGACAAAGTCAAGCTCAACTTCGACATGACGGCGTCCCCCAAGATCCTGATGAGCAAGCCCATGCTGAGCGGGGGCGCCGGCCGCAGGATCTCCTTGTCCGACATGCCGCGCTCGCCCCTGAGCACCAACTCGTCGGTGCACACGGGCTCCGACGCGGAGCAGGACCCCGAGAAGAAGGCCACGTCCAGCCACTTCAGTGCCAGTGAGGAGTCCATGGACTTCCTGGACAAGAGCACAGGTCAGCCCTGGGCAGGAGAGGGCGGCCCCGGGGTGCTGGGGTTCCTTTCGGGACCACGTTGCTCAGGCCCGTAGAATCATCGGGCGCGGGCGGGGTGTGGCTCTGGTGGAGCTGAGTGTGAGTGAGTAGTCGCATGGCATTCACGCCTGATCGAGACCCCAGACTGAGAAAGGCCAGCAGGAGGGCATTCCTAGAGGTGGGTCGAGATGGCCAGACGTCCTCCAGGGTTCAGCGCAAATGCCTCTTAGAGGAGTTGTCCGAAGCCATTAATTTTAACTAAAAAGTCGTGTTTCTATTAATGCTATACACGCACAGCACTTTGTGCTCAAATATTAGAGCAGCATGTCAGGTAAACTGATACTTCCTCTCCCGAACAATCCCCCTCCTCCCAGTAAACTCCATTTAACAGTTTTGTTGCATTTTTCAGACTTGCTATAGGAGAGTGGTTAAGAGCGAGGCTGTTAGGTCTCAGCCCCTAGCCCTGCCACTCGCTAGCTCTTGAATACGTCGTGCTTGCGGTATGTAACCTCTTTACATTTTAGCTTCCTCCTCTAAACACGGTCATATTAGGTTCTAAGACATCAGGTCTTGTGAGGAGTAAATGGATCAGTATATGCAAAGAGTTTAGAACAGTGCCTGAAATAGGGCTAGAAAGTTGGGGCGCCCTGCTGCTAGTCAGAACGCCTGTATGGACCAGCAGTGAGGCAGAAGAAGGTTGCTGCCTGACTGGCAGAAAAGAAATGGTGACTTGAATTCTTCTTACCTAAACATTTGGTTGCATGTTAAATACTTCACAGCTTATTTCTTCCCATAAGGAAGGAACTGCGTTTGCTCTCATTTTTCTTGGAATGTGGCCTTCACTCTTGGTTCTGGGGCACAGAGAACCTGTCCCACAGAAGTGGGTGATAAAAGGCAGTCAACCCTCAGGCGCTGGGTTTGAGAGGCTGGGCGGAGACTGATGGGTGAATGAGAGGTCCCGCCAGGGCTTCTGACCTTGGTTGCCTTATAGGATCGTGGACTCATAATTTCAGGTCTTAGCATTCTTTCATTCTGGGAAATCTGCGTTTTTATGTAAAATCTTGTTAGAAAATGTCAGCTCAAAATGTCTTCGAATGTTTTCTAGAATGAAGGAAGTTTAACTACTAGTTGGACCACCAGTTCGGCACTTCTCTCCAAATAACCTTGAATAGACTTTCAGTCTCTCCCCTTCCCTTCTTTCTTCTCCCTCCTTCCACATCATAACTCTGTAAGGACCAGGTGTCTGTTCTTTGTTGTTTTAGAGGAAAGGTACAGGCAGGAGGAGGAGGAAGAAGCATTTTCAGTTTTCTTATATGTATTTTAAAGGAAAGGTACAGGCAGGAATGAAGGCAAGTAGGCAAGCTGGTAGGAAGAGAGAGGAAGAAGCACTTTAGTTCTTCATCTTGGTTGTTCTCCCTGGCCTGGGACGTGAACCCAGGATCTTGGGATGTTGGTAGGCCTGTGCCTCAGCTGGAGGGAGTTGACCAAACCCATACTCCATGAGTTCATGCTCATTTTTATTTTAATTGGTAGATCTTGATTGTTCCCCACAAACTGTATTCTTAGAATGTATGTGGACTGTGCCTGGTAGCCGGTGGTCCTAACCACTGCTCCACCGGAGTGCACCACGCTGTCAGTTCTTTCGGAGGCCGTGAAAGTCCCCGGAAGATAAAATGATGGAGAATTAGTTGCTTGTGAATTCATAGAATTCCACCCATTTTGTCTGTTATTTCCTATTTGTGGTGGGTTAGCATTTTCACATGTTGCACCTGTCTGCTCCCTAGCGGCTCTCGGGGAGTGGGGAGCCCAGCCCCAGTGACTCTAGGTTGTTCCCAAGAAAGGCTGTGATCTCATCCTCCAGTTTTGACACAGCCATGCGGTCCCAGTGGGTGCTCACAGTTGAGTTGCAGAGCTCTGTTCTAGATGGTGTAACTTGTGTTGACATAGCTTCTTCAGAAAACCTTCCCTTTGCCCCCCTTAGTTTCTGACCAAAGTCTTTAAAAGCTGACCAAAGTCTTTAAAAGCTGACTTATTCCACCACGTTTGCATTAGAATATGTTAACAAAAGCTGCTGCATGCTTGCAAACTCCTCCTCAGCCTGTTGTTTCCCACAGGAAGCATGCATTTGAGAGGGTGTGTTGCCCCCGCAGCACTTGCTTGAATCGCTGTTTTCTGAACTTTCATCACCTTGATTTTTCCCGTAGCCTAGCACCCCTTGTTTTACTTATCGATTTCCTTGTTCATTCATTCATTCACCCAGGAAGGAAAGAATGCAGGCAGGCAGGGAAAGGAAGAAGCAGCTTTATTTTATTTTATTTGTTCATTTGGTTGCCCCCCAGCCCCAGGGTGTGAACCTGGGTCCTTGGATGTTACGTGATCTACATCCCGGCAGCTGATCCAACGCCTGAACCGGCAGTGCTCAGCCCTTCTCTTGTGCATGCGAATATGAAACCTGCAGCTCAGCTGCATCCTCTGTTAAAATGTGTAAGCGCGTGTGTTTAAGTTGCTGTGTTTTTCCTTAAATACAGTAAGTTGACACTAGTGAAATAAAGCCGCATGGCCCGTGGGCCGCCTGACCTCAACCACAGCTCAGGAAACACTTTCGTAGGACTATGAGAATACAAATAATGTGTTTAATTAAGTGTCTCAATTTGGGGGGTGCAGAGGTTGATGACATCAGAATGCCTGACAGAATTCCTCCTCATTCCTCCTCCTCGTCTGGATAGATTTGTAGATTCCCCGTTTCAGTGGACGTCTGAAAAAGTCTCTCTCCCAAAATATCACCCCTTGGCTAGTATCATTGTGTTAATCACAAGTGAGACAGCCAGTGAGTAGTATATAGAAAGGGATATTTAAAATGCTCTGCTCTAACAAAAATGTCCCTTTTTTTATAAGAAGCAGATAAATAATTTAGGCTTGTGGGTCTCTGTCACAACTATGCAGCTATTCTGCACTGGTGGTGTTACTAAAACAGCCACAGCCACATACTGGAAATTTAAATTTCCTGTCATCTGTGTCTCCTCCCAGCCTCCCTAGCCTTTTGATTTTTTCCGAAACATCTTGACTTTTGGGTCATACAAGAATAGCCGGTCTGTCAGAGGTGAGCCGTGGGTTGGTTTGCTAACCTCTGTCATAAGCTAAGTGACTTAGAAGTAACTGCGTCAGTCTCCCCATTTTACAGAAGGCAAGTTGAGGCCCTGTGGCCCCTGCAGGGAGCTTAGCGCCAGGTCTCAACCCTCGTATCCGAATCCCTGCGGGGGCGCTTTTCACTGCACCTTACTGCCCTCTGCTGTCAGCCAGGATGGTAGCAGTTGGTGGAAGAGGTGGACTAATGCCCCCGAAGGCAGGAAAGTATAACTGAGATGAGATTGTGATTTATCCATATTTGTGTACAGAAAGATTGTCGTGGGGTAGAAAAACACTCTTCCTTTTCAGCAATGAAAATTTTGTAGCCAGCAACATAAAACTACAAATTAAAGTAAGTTATCAAATAAAGCTTTTATGAGAATTCAGAAAGGCCCCCCTCCTTTTATTTGAAGTATTGAGTCACTCAGCTCCATGTATTTCAAATCCTTAAACCTGGATTGAACTTTCTAAGAAGCGTTTGTTCAGCCTGAAGCTGTTCACCGTGTCCTGGAGTCCTGTCATCTTAGTAGTCAGTGGTTTATGGGCTTGGTGATTTTTCTGTTAATAGTGCTAGACCTCCTGTCCAGAGGGGGGGGTGGCTTTGTCAATGTTTGCTTTTGGGGTCAGGATCCTGAGTTAAGTCATGAATGTTTCGGGAATGTGACTTTCACTACCGTCGGTGTTAGTGGTCCTTTGGTCTTTAGCTCCATATGGGTTACCTAGAAGGGAAACCACTTTCATAAACTGCTTTCTTATTGTAACATCAGTACCCATTTGCCACTAAAAATCTAAAGTATGGCACAGCCTTGTGGCTCACTGGCCAAGGTGGAGAATGTTCAAGACCCAGGACTTGGATCTGAGATGTGGGGCTGGGTGAAGGAAAACATAAGTCAGGTCATCCCACCTCTCAGCCACCTTTAGATACTGTTTTCAGGACCATATGCTGGTCTGTAAGTCAAGTACTTCTAGGGATCAAGAGGTTATGGAAATGAACAAGGCTGGGGATTGGCAGGGACTGGTTTGAGCTAGTGCAGAAATGCCTCCTCCCCATGGCCGATGTCTCACACGGCTGCTGTTGTGCGCACTGCTTCCCAGGCGGTTCTCACTCTGATACCATGTGCTGAGCTAGAGAGAGATGCTTTTTCTTTTTGAAAAGGAAGGGGATAGGCAGGAGAAGGCAGTCAGGAAGAGAGAAGAAGCAGCCTTTTATTTTCATTTAGTTTTTCACACTGGCTGTTTCCCCTTGGACCCAGGACCTGAATTCAGGGGTATGTGTCCTGCACTCCTTTGGAGGCGACTGACCAAACGCCTACTCCACCCGGGCACATACTTTTTCTAAAGGGCACTGGAGGCACCTTTCCCTTCTGAAAGTTCTGGTAGGTAGGAATGCGGACTCAGTTTGCAGGATTCTCACTTGTTCTAGCACAGCCCAGTCTCATGTGTTTAAACCGCCCCACATAGTTTTAACTGCTTCAGACCACCTCCCCGTCGGTCCAGCACCAGTGTATCTGTGAGCTGCTTGATTTGTGGGCCATCTGTTTGCGATGCCTGGTGTCGATGGTTTAGGGTTTTCTCTTTTGAACTTATCTCGTATTCTGAATACTCTTCCGTGTGAGTCGGTGCTCCAAATAGCGTCTCTGTCCCCTCCTTGACCATCGGTGACACTCTGCTGCTGTGTGCAGTGCATCTGTGCATGCCACACGCCACCAAGACTTGTGCGAGGTGCAGTCCTTTGAACCTGCAGACTGTTTCCAAGTAGAGAAAATTTAGCATGAATTATTAACTCGTCCACCCTCTCCCTACCTGGAGTGCAGGGGTGCGTGGGAGGGAAGGGACATTTTTTTCTAATTCTGAGACTCATGTTTCATGTAGTCTGACTCGCACTTAACACAGGCTAGGATTTTGTAAATGTAGATAATAAATGATGTGTTTTAGCCCACACTCTTGAATTGTACATCAAAGTACAACATCTGATTGAATTATTCGTGACTTCAAAGGCAATTAGTTCTCCCTTTGAGCAAGATTTATGGCTTTATAAAAGGATTGGCATCCATTTCAAAGCTTAATTGAAATGAGCATTTCCAAATGACTTTTTGCTTTTGAAAATGCCTATGGAGTGATTTAAAACAGCATTTCTCAATTTCAGTACTGTTGACATTTTAGACTGGGTAATTCTGTTGTGGGGCTGTCTTCTGCTTTATAGGATACTTAGCATCTGTGGCCTCTACCCACTAGATGCCAGTACCTTTGCCCACAATTCGGACAGCCAGAAATGTCTCCAGACTTTGTCAGCTGTCCCCTGGGGAGCAGAGTCACCCTTCTAGTCCCCATTGAGAACCATTAATTTAACATGCCATGCTTTTGAATTTTAGCATTGATAGCAAATACTGATTACTTAGCATTCATGTTTGAAATTCTTAATGTTTGCACAATTTTCTCCCGAATAGGTAATGCTCTTCAAATTTTAATATTTTAGAACCAGTCACATATAATTCTATCTTAAGACGTGACAACTGTTAAGAATTGGGTGGTCCTGCGGAGCTTTCATGTGTGTAGTTACATTGATGAAATAACTTACCTATGCTAAATTTTCTGCTCCTTTCAGTGTTTTTGATACCTTTCTGTGCTAGGGCATAGAGTTCTGATGGCCAGCAGTTTCTGGATGGGGCATGAAATGACAGAAATGGAGGCAGATGGATGACTGAATTTTGGGAAACATTTCTTGGGGAAGAAATGTGGTCTTATGAAAGAACATGAACACAAATGTTTTCAATGTCTAACTGATTTGTTGCCTTAATGTACACTTCACATACCTGCATGCCTGCTAGCTCACTCCGTGCTGTCGGCGTTTTGACCAGTCTGCTTTTTGACATGGTCCTCGGGGTACGTGACCCGAGTAAATGTTCTCAAGAACATGGCCATTGTCACACATAGTTACATACCTGTAGACGTCTTCTCTCTTCATTGGCATTTTTCTTTGTTAGTAAATCATATTTTTGCTTGTGTTTGCAAGATTTCTCTCCAATTAAAGCAAAGTAAGATTGTATTTCATGAAAGAAAAAGGGCTCATTATCTGAATATCTCTGGTTGAATGTTTTTGTTTGGTAAAAGTGCATGCACATGGTTAAAACGAAAATGAAACTCTGAACAGTAGAGAACAGTATATTAGAACAACATAGAACCGTGTAAAATAAAATGTAAAGGTTTTTTTATCCCCAGATAAAGCATTCAGAGCTTCAGTTTTTCTCCAAAGCTTATAACTATTAACAGTTACACAGAATGTGCATTTAAGGGAGGAAAGGCACATACCCTCATCTAAAGATATGTATATGCTTTAAAAAATACTTTTGCCCAGTGGGGCGTTTCTCTTCACTTGATTTTTTACATGTCTCTCATTTTTCTGCCACTTATTTTTGTGGAGATTATTTCTTGTCAGGTCATTTAGATAACTATCATCCCTTGCAAGGTTTGCACAGTGTTTGTACTAGAATTTATTTGGCCAGTCTCTGATGAGTAGGCGTTTGTTTATCGGCTGTTGCTGTCCTCTTGCAAAGAGAACTCCTGCATGTGGTCATCAGGGTGGATTCCAGCCAGGGGGACTCTGGTTCCCCTAGTGTTCTTTGGTACACTTTTCATTTTGAATAATATCACTCTCACCTAAGTGCTCTCCTAAAAGGTTTTATGATTTTTAGGAGCATTATTATTATTATTATTTTTTAATCTTTCCTCAACATAAGGCATTAATTTTTTAAGGAAAGGTACAGGCAGGCATGAAGGTGAGCAGACAGGAAGAGAGAAGAAAAGTACTTTATTTAGTTTTCATCTTGGTTGTTCCCTTGGTCCGGAGATGTGAACTCAGGTCCTTGGGATGTATGTGGACGGGGCTTAGCTGACAGCTGTGGATCCCACTGCCGCTGGCCAGACCTTGCTGAGGGGTTATTTGTTAAGTACGTTTGATACACTGTTTCTTCAGGTGCTTCACCCCAGTTTGCATTTATTGCTGAGCTCAGCCATCTCTCTTTACCTGTGCATCGTTTCCCTTTGAGCTCCTTACTAATGGTGAGGGGAATGCGAGGCAGGGCCAGGGTCTTTCACAAATTGGAGAGATGGGGCATGGGGCGCTCGGGTGAGCAGGCACCATTGCTCTCTTGGGGACACACTGGATATAGTATAGTATCCGTGGGCGCGGTCCCTGCCTGGCTGCATGGGGCGTGGCTGTCCCAGACACTCCGAAGGCGGCCCTCCCTGAACAAATGGAAAGAGGAAGCAGATGCATCTCTGGGGAAGCGGTGTCTCCTGCCACCCTTCTTGCCATATCCAAGTGCTGTGTTCAAAAATATTTTTTGTAACATTTAGAACATTGAAAAAATGTTTTTAAAGGAAAAGTGACGGCAAAAATTGCTGGCAGGCAGGGAGAGGAGGAAGAAGCACTCATGTATTTAGTTGCTCATCTTGGTGGTTCCCACCCGCCCTGGGACACCAGCCCGGGGACCTAGGGATGTGCCTGGCCTGTGCCGACTGAAGGCGGCTGATGAACTGCCTCCTCCAGGGCTCGCCTCCAACGTGGTTCTTAAATCTTCAACTCTGTCTGCAGAGGAAATCTGTATGTCTGTGAAATTCAAGGCCTGTTTGTTCCAGTTGCTAGTACGAGTGCTTTCTTGCTGCGCACGGATGCGTTTGTGTGCGTATACGGTATGTGTCTGGGTGGACTTACCTACATGCACAGAATTATAAAAACAGGACTTTCCCTGTGTTCCTGCTGCCTTCTCCTGCAGCACTGCAGCGGGGCGCGGCTTGGCAGACCCCCAGCCAGCTCTCGTTACTTATTCTGCTTCACCCGTCTCGCAGGCAAATGTGGAGTCATTGGTTGAGTTCTGTGAACTCTGCTCAGATTGCTCATATTCAGACAACTCTTCGGGGTTAGGCCCCCATGTCCATGTTCCCTGCGGTCCCAGCTGTCGCTCTGATACTGTGAGACCCCCCTGGCACACCTGCTTCCTCATTTTCTTAAGAAATGACCATCTGAAAGGCTCTGGTCGTCAAACCTCTCTGGGAACACATGACACTGATCTTTCTAGCCACTGCAACTCTTTCTTGGAAGCAGGTAGAATATACATGGATGAATTATTTTTTAAAAAGATCCTAATGTGAAAGATTTGACTGGTACTACTTCAATCTTGCTTGCGTGTTTTTGTCACCATTTATTCTTGCTCTGGTGTAACAAGCACTTCAGTTCTACTTGGTACAAGACCATGGTGATAAGCCTGCCTCGGTTGAGAGGAGAGGTGCTGGACAGGGCAGTCATCCTTTAAAAAAAAAGATTTAATTTAAAGTTTAATTTTTTTCTAACACTTTTTTTTTTTAAGGAAGGAGCAGGCAGAAGTGAAGGTGAGTAGGCAGGCAGGCAGGAAGAGAGGAGGAAGAAGAGGGGCACTTTATTGAGTTGCTCGCTTGGAGGTCTCACTCCAGCCGGGCCTTGAACCTGGGTCCCGGGGATGTATTTGGACTAAGCCCAGTAGTCTGATCCACTCGGTCACCAGAGCACACCTACTTTAAAAGGTATTTTTAAAAGCCTGGGCCTAGGTCTGCCTCTCTAATCTCAAATTTTGAAACGCTCTCAGGTGGGGTTAATATACCAATGTCTCCCTTATTCTGTCTGATGCTGGATTTGGCTTCATCCAGCCCTTCAAACCTTTGAAATGGGAAGCCCGAGGTCTCAGGGGGTTGAGTTGGTCTCTGGCAGGTGCAGTGTCTGGGAGCCGGCCCTTGCGTCTCCCACAAACGGATGTCACGCCATGTGTGAGCCTGGCTCCGGCCTCTGTGTCTGGACCTTGCTGGGCGCTGGTTTAATCGCTATTTCTTTTTGAGGTTTATACCCTTGAATGGACCAGACCTATTTCAGTGGCAGCTTAGCTGATTTGTCTTAGTGCTTTGTGTTTAAGAGAATAATAGCTGGGGAGGCCCTCTTCTTTCGTGGTTTTAACGGTTCAACCTTGGGCTACAGCCCTCTTCCACCCCTTCTGTGGCATGCTGGTAGCCTGGTGGAAACAAACGGCAATTTATTTTCTCTCCTGTACCCCCACACCTTGTTGTTTACTTGTTTCTTTATTTGTGAATCTGCCTTTTATCATGTACCATTCTGTTTCAGCCTCACCAGCCTCCACAAAGACAGGACAAGCAGGGAGTTTATCTGGCAGCCCGAAACCTTTCTCTCCTCAAGCGTCAACGCCAATCACGACCAAAACGGAGAAAACTCCCACCACTGGAAGCATCCTGAATCTTAACCTGGGTCAGTTGGAAATTTTGGAAGTCGTCTTCTTTCTATAGCAACTATACGTTTGTTTTTTTAAAGTTGTGATGTCCTCTTCTGTGTATTGTTCTTTTTTATTTTTATTTTTTAAAGGAAGGCAGGTAGTCAGGAAGAGAGAGGAGAAAGCAGCATTATGCTTTTAAAATTTTTATTTAGTTCACACTGGTTGCTTCCGCCCAGACCAGGCCTTGAACCCAGGGGTCAGGAGTATGTTGTCTGCACTCCTTCTCAGGTGACTGACCCGACTGCCACCCCACCATGGTGTGCCTGGGTGTGGGTCTTCAACTCAGCTCTTCTCTGTGTAAAATGCTTACTCAGTAGTTGAAGATGACATGAGATCAACAAAAGGGATTTCCTGGGGCTTGCTGCGAGCTGGTTTTATATGGAAATATCTTAGACTAGTGTTCACAATCATACTTGCCCTTAAACATAGTAACCTAGTTCTCATACAGGTAAACAAACACATTTAAACTCAAAAAGTATATAAGCACTTGTATGTTAAGTGTGTGTGTGTGTGTGTGTGTCAAGTTTTATGAATCAACTTTTACCTTTTCTATAGGCAGAATATTTGATAGATTGTTTCCTTAATTTTCTTTTTTTAAATTCTGTTCTTCATCCTCTGGCTTGGGTTTTTATTTTGGACCTGCTGATGAAGTTTCAGTTGGTCTTAAACACTACCTTAAGTGAAAGTCTTTAGCATAAACCGACACTAAATGATTGTGAAGTTATCATTTTTGATTCCTCATCCTGTTCCCTCATTTTTATTGAGCTTTTTTTATATATCATGTACTGTGTTGGGAATGGAGCAGAGAGTGGCGAGCAAGGAGCTTGGACATTAAGGGGAGCTTTGGTAATCCATTAGAGAGTTCATGCCATCGTAGAAGGGGAAATACGATAAGGAGAGAGTTGGGTAGGATGAGGGTGGGGCAAGAAGCATCGCTGTGGATGGCTTAGGAAGCGTCTCTTTGAGGTGGCATTTGAGCAGAGATTTGCCTGACAAGAAAATCTAGCCAGGCCAGTATCAGGAGGACAATGCTAGAAAGAACAAGAAATATACAGGCTTGTATAAACAATATACAAGAAATATATCAGCTAAAGATGAACATGCTGCCTTGTAGGCGTGGCCAGGAGTGGGTCCCAGAGGACGAGGGTGAGAAAACGAGGAGCTCCGGGCGCGGGTGTGAAGCAGTTTGAACCCAGGAGGGCTGGCCAAGGGCCTCTCCGGGAACTGCGTTGCGAACAGTTTACACCAGCCATTCTCGAGGAGGGGCAGGGGATGTTTGGCAGTCTAGACACATCTTCAGGGTTGTCATTGCTGAGGATAGAGGAGGTTGTCTACCGACCGCTAGTGGGTGGAAGCCAAGGACGCCCCTACAACCCTGCATTGCGTAGAGGCTCCCACCACAAGGGATTAGTGGTTGTGCTTGTAACTGTTGATAGACTTGGTTGTGGCAGAAAAAATAGGAGTCAGGTGTTCAGTTTTAGCTTCTTTAAGGTTCAGGTGTCTGCTAGACTCCTAGGTGGAGAGGTCAAGAGGCCCGTGCAGGGCAGGAGGTACTACTCTGGGAACTGAGTTCTAGAAACGGTCCTCATGAGGCCTGGCGGGTGGTACTGCCACCTAGTGGTTGGAGGCCAGAAATGCTGCTAAGCATCCTTCGGTGCCAGGTGGCCACGTGAGCAAGAACTGTCTGGCCCCATTGGCAGTAGTGCTGACGTCCAGAGACACTGGCTCAGAACTTTAAAGAAAGAGGAGTGTCCTGGGACACTTGAGCTTGTAGAATAGTGAAGAGAAGAGATCAGAGGAGGCTAAAGGGGGCAGTGGATGATGAGAGAGCAACACAAGGAGCGTGGCCCCGGGGCTCAGCGCAGAGGGGTCTAAAAGGTGGGGCAGCCGTCTGGTCTTGATGGGCCGCGCCATCCTCGTCCTGCAGAGCCATTTTCAGATGCAGAAACCGAGCTCTGGAGAAAGAAGGCTTGAGGGGGCCCAGGTGGTAGAGCCAGAGGTGGCTGAGCCAGAGCGAGCCTGTGTCTCCCTGGAGGCCAGCGCCTCCTCCATCTGGGTCGCCTGTATGCGTGGCCCCAGGTGATGGACAAATGGGGTGGTGGCTGGGCCTCCTGTTCGGATGGACAGATCGGAATTCCTCACTTTAAAGGAGAGGGGACCCATTTGCTGCTGCCCTGGGGAACAGTCCCTTTCCTCAACAGTGTGGTTTACTTTCACACCCTCCTCCCACCTCCACACTCCAAAAAGAAATGCTGCGAGGAGGCGATCTCATGGGCCTGTTTCCTCTGTCAGTCACGTATGGCAGGAAGTGCCTTCCCTGGGCATCCTCCTGACACGGCGGGTCTCCAGGGTGCCATGGCCTGTCGTGGGAAGGAAAGGTTTCTTCCTGGTGAGTGTTTTGGTGGACGAACACACGGACATTGAGAGGTCCCTTGTGCAGAGGTGCACACTCCCTACCCCTTCCGTTCTTGGGACATACTCCTGCAGGACACGCTTCTCATGTTAGAAAGCATCGGCTTCATCAGCTGGGATTTGGGCCACGGATGGGGACGATCAGAAAGTAGAAAGAAATGCTCAGTACTTCTCAGGTTCCCAGGGACAGGAGCTTTTTGGGGCTTAATTTTTGTCTATCGTCCATGTAATCATTTTGAGCAGAGAGCAGTGAGTCAGTGCCAGGGATTGGTGACATTATTATATCTAACAAAAGTTATTCCATTAAAAGCTGGAAAAGGCAGAATGACAGAGATGGAGAACAGATCAGTGATAGCGGGGATGGGAGTTGGGTTTGACCACAAATCTAGAGGGAACTTGGGAACTGTTCTGCGTTCATTCCGTGTGTGGGGGCGGTTACAGGGTCCATGCAGGTGCTACACTTGTAGAACCGTATTTCCCAGAAGTGAGTTTTGCTCTCTGTGAATTAAAACTGTTTTAAAAACAGCTACCTTCAAATTCATTGCCCTGTTTCACCGAAGCAAAGAGAGACGGAGAAGCAGACTTAATCAGCATCACACATGGTTGGTTCAGACTCCTGTCTGTCTGCCAGGAGCTTGGGCCCCTGCTGAGATCCTGGCACCCCGCTGAGACGTTCTTACACTGTTGGATCGGTTGTGTCCTCGGCCCAGTGTCCCAGGCTGGGTGAGTGGGTGGAGGGGTAAGGCGAAGATTCCAAAAGGGTGCCACATGGAAGACAGTGTGTTTTTCTCAGGAAGGCAGCTCCTGCCAGTTAAACTAGTGCTGCCGCCCTGAATTCTCCCCTCCCCTCATTTTTTTTTTTTTTTTTAAGGAAAGGTACAGGTAGGAATGAAAGCAAGTAGGTAGTCAGGGCGAAGAGGAAGATGCATTTTATTTATTTTATTTTGTTGTTCATCTTGGGTGTTTCCCTCTGACCCTGGGAGGCAAACCGGGTCTCTAGTATGTACTTGGACTATGCTGGGCCGGAGGCAGCAGACCCAACTTCTACTCCACCAGGGTTTGCCCAGTCTCTGAATTTTTTTTCTTTGCCCCCCCCCACCCCCTTTATTTTAACGAAAGGAATAGGTAGGCAGGAAGAGAGAAAAGGAAGAATAATTTTATTTTTATTTAGTTGTTCACACTGGTTATGCCCCCCCTCCCCCAAACCCAAGGATATGTGGCCTGCGTTCCTTCTGAGGTAATAGACGCAACCACAACTCCACCAGGGCCCGCCTAAATTTGTAAGAGAAACAGAAATCAAGTTTTTATGTGAACTCTGCTAGTTTTAATTAAAAGTTGATAGTCAAGTTCATTAAAAACAAAAATTCTCCTGTGCCCAAATAAACAAATATAACTCAAAACACACAAACCAACCCATCAATTGTCTGCTCTTAATTAGCTGTGGTGCTTGACCAGGGACCCGAAGGAGGCTTTGCAGAGACCTAGTTCCCACCAGGATGTGTGCAGGCCCCTCGTCTGTCTTGGGCCTCTTTTCTCCACCTCGAAAAGCAGGAGCCCAACCACGATGGATTGTGACAGCCCCCTTTTGTGACTCCATGACAAAAAGAACCATAAAGAAGGCTGGTTGAGAAAGGAGGAAGGCTGAACTCTTTTCTTCTCTGAGACCTTCTTTGACAGTCTCCTGTCCTCTTGTCTCCCAGAGAGTGTTTGCTTTGGACTGAACAAACACAGCAGCTCAGGAGTCCTGTTAGTGACAAAAGAAACAAAAACCGTGCCTGATGCTCTCTGGAAAATGATGACAGAGCAATGGGAAGTTGTCGGACATTTCTGTTTGTTGATTCCCTCTTTCTCTGCTTAAAGATACTTCGAAAGCCCCGCAGGCTTTGGGAGCCGAGGGCGGGGCCTAGCTTTCCCAGATGCTGTTTTGTTTCACTGTGAGCAGGTGAGGAAGAACCCTGCTTGGCTTTGATTGGTCAGAGAACTGCCAGGGTCTCCGTGTGGGTGATACAGGGCCCTTGACGGAGCCGCCATTTTGTGACTCCCGGAAGCCTCTCGGTTGGAGTCCACCCACCGCTTTCGAACGGAGACATCTTTTTACTGAAAAAGAGTGCAATTCTATTTTCCTTTTGTTGTTTCTGGTGTACCCCTGTGGCCCAGTTGCTAAGGTACAGGCCATGTAAAATCTAGGGACCTGGGTTCGAGACGCGGGGAAGAAGGAAGAAACAACAAAAAAATTTTTTTAATTTTTGTAAGTAATGAATATACAGGGTGAATGAAATTTCTAAGTATAGAAATATGTTTAATAAAACGTCAGTCAGCCTTTGGTTACGTACCTTCTCCCTCACAGGTGACCATGGTGGCTTGTCCCAACCTGGATGATTTTGTCCTTCAAGGGGACATTTGCCAAATTCCACAAACCTTTTTATTGTCACGACTGGGCTGTAGGTATTGTTAAACACCCTACAAAGCTCAAGATGACACCCCCCCCCCCAACCCCACGCACACACACAGGTCTCTAGTGAGGAGAACACCCAAGGACACATGTCTGTATGTGTATTCCATTTCTTTCTCCCTCACACCAGTGCCAACGTGCTCAATGGAGCGTTGCTTTCTTTTTCAGCCATGGTTTTATTTTGGCAGCTGCATTTTATTCCATTTCAAGGTGAGTTTATCCAGGCACCTCACTTACTGATTCTAGATTGGTTTCTTCTGATTTTGCTGTTGAAAATAGCACCGGGGAGGAGTGTTATCCAGGATAAGTTCCTAGAAATGGAATCCCAGGTCAGAGGCCAGGTGCCATTGACATTTTTAGAGATTCTATCAAACTGCCCTCAAAAGGGTGTTTCTGATTGATGTTCCCTCCAGAAATGGAAGATCATGCCTTTCTCTAGTGTTTTTTTTTTTTTTTTTTTTTAAATCCCTAGTTTCCATTTTTATCCTAAGCTGTCTTCCTATCAGCTGAAAAGTTCAAAATGTTGGCAGCAAGGGTGGATTCTGCAGATATTCCCGACATAGAAGGGCGGGAGTGGGAGAAGTCCTGATAAGCTACTCGGAGCTTAAACGAGAAAGAGCTGCTTTTCTGCCTGCAGAGGAGCGCGGAGTGAAAACACAGCTGAAAGTTGGAGGGAGATCATTTCCCTTGACTGCACTGAACGTCTGCTCCTCGGGCCCTGATCCCAGCTGGGCTCTTGGTGTTTTTTTGTGAGGCAGACAAGGTATTGACTGGAGGAGGCTTATTTTGCAAAATGCGGTGCTGTCCGTTCACCTGG
This sequence comes from Solenodon paradoxus, assembly GCA_004363575.1. Lineage (NCBI taxonomy): Eukaryota > Metazoa > Chordata > Mammalia > Eulipotyphla > Solenodontidae > Solenodon > Solenodon paradoxus. The sequence continues at coordinate 34,805 of RJWH01005225.1, read as the reverse complement.
CTGTCCCGCCGGGTCTGGGACCCAAACTTGGCAGACGTGGCCTGCGTCTCCTTTTCATTCCTCTGGCTGATGGCTGTTGTAGAGTTCAGTCTCCTCCGGCGGGAGTGAGGAGACCGCACGCACCGGGGGCCCTTCCTCTCTCTCACACGCACAGAGTGAGGTGTGAGTCTCACTTTCCATGAACCCCAAGACTTAGAAGAGTGACGCTGCTCCTGGAGGGGCCCGGGTTCAGACATGAGTTTTCTTCGTCTCCTGGAGGACTGGGCTGGTACAGGGCTTCAGGGCTTCTGAGCCTCACCTGTGCGGGGAGGCCGCTCTCTCACCTGTGCCGGGGAGGCCGCTCTCACAGCCCGGACCGTCTCCCCAGAATCTCAGGGTGGGGTAGACTTGGCGAGCTTTTGCTAGGCCTCTTAGGCAATCTTCCGCCTGCCTGAGTCCTTAAGGGGAATGTCGCTGAGGCTGAGGACTCCCAAGAGCCTGTGCCTTGGACGGGCCCCCTCCCCTCACTTCAGGAAACTGTTTGTGAGATGCTTCTCTTCTGACCCTACTCTTCCAGAGGCTGCCCCTTCCCTCTGGAATCCTACATGCGGCTTCACTCCCGAAAGCAGAAGTTAGGGTTCAGGCCTCATCGCCTCCCCCTTTTTAGCCGTCAGGTTTGTTACTCTAAAGGCCTCCTTGTACTGCTCCCTGCTCCGCTCTGTTTCCTCTTGTTCTTTGTGAAGGTGCCTCTCCCGGCCCTCGAACCTTCTTCGTTCCCGCCGGCTTCTCTGCGGGCCTTCAGTGTGCACAGGCGGGTGCCCTGATCCCCACGTGCGCGCACCCACGCACGCTCAGCGCCACATGCCTGCACACATGCACGTGGTCACACGAGGTCACACGTGGTCACACATGCAGGCACACGTTTCAGCTTTTTCTTCAGTGACAGGGATGTCGTCTCTGCTTGCTTTGAGTCCTCATGTCTGGAATCTGGACCAAGTCAATCTCCTGCTTGTTTTGGGGAAAGCGCCCTTCCTGATCTTACCTCAGTGGCGGGGCCTCACTGTGGCAATAAAATCAAGTTGGAGCAGTTGGTTACTCTGGTGGCCTGTGGCGGGGCAGGTGGGGCATTTGAAAAGCTGTCTCCAGTTACACTGAAGGAAGGCTCTCCGGGTGGGCAGTCTAGGAGAATGCCCCGTCCCTGGTGAAGGGGCAGGTGTGGGGGGCCGTGCAGGAAAACGAGAGGAGAGAGTGAAGGTGGACAGCCTGTGGTCCTGTGTGCCCGCTGTGCCTGGGCCCGTTAGCGGCCTGGTGGCTTTGGAAGCACTGGTGTGGGGGTGTCAGCAGGGAGGAGGGAGTCTGGGAGCCTGCTCCTAGCTCGTGGGAACTGGCGCGGAGTGGCTTCTCCCTGTCCTTGACGGGTGCTGTGTGCTTTCTGACCTGTTTTGTGGAGTTAACTGAGGAGGTGAAAGACAGCTCTCGTCTACACAGTCACTCACTGCTTTCTTTGCCTTTGTGGCTGCCTTGATTTTGTCCCATTGCCAGAGGAGGTAGGAAAGGAATTCAAGAAATGCAAGCTCGGGCGCTTGGGAGCCTGGTGGGTGGGTCTCACAAAGAGCCCTCAGTAGAGGCGGGGAGGGGCTCTGGGCCTTTGTCGGGCTTGGTGGGAGGGGTCTCGGGCTCTTAGGCTGAGTGAGAAGACCTGTTAGACACACATTTAATATCCGGGCTCATCTTTGATCTTTGCTCACTTGGGTGCTGTGAGCCAAAGGCAGGTCTCACATGGTCTGGAGTGTTGGCCCATCTTACTTTTTTTTTTTTTAAGGAAAAGTGCAAGTGGGAAGAGAGGAGGAAGAAACATTTGATTTATTTTCTATTTTAGTTGTTGACACTGGTTGTTCCCCTTGGATCTGGGACTCAAATCCAGGAGTGTGTGTCCTGCATCCTTCAGAGGCAATTGACCTAATCACTGCTCCACCGGGGTGCACCAACCCCCTGCCCCCTCTTTCTAATTGAGTTCTGGTCTAGGGTGACAGAGACTGCAAAACAAAGCGCTGGTAAAGGAGAGACCACACCAGCGGCCCCCAGTCACCAGTGTGTTCTGGAAGGGCCTTGGGGGCTCTGGGCCAGAAGCCCCCTCCCTGGGGGCCTAGAGTGAAAGCACACACTTTAATCTGTAGATAGTAAGAAGGGACCTGCTGCTATAGCCTTTGACTTTGGAGGGTCCCTCCTGTTGCTGAGTGGTGGTGCATCTTGAATGTGGAAAGCGGCCAACTGTTCACTTGACCCCCACACCTGCCCCTTCACCTGGGACGGGGGCATTGTTCAGACTGAGCCATCCTGCCATTGACCCAGCAGGCCAGCCCCGTCACGGAGCAGGTGATGTCGGGATAAAGGATCGGCGCGCTCGTGCCCCCTGCCACCCTGTGTTCTGAAGTGTGTGTTGCGGGCGATGAGTGTCGCTGGTCTGTTCATGCCGCTAGTGCCTGATCTCACCGAGGTGTGATGCTCTTTTCCAGATCGGAGCAAAGCCGAGATGGACCTGAAGGAGCTGAGCGAGTCTGTGCAGCAGCGGTCTGCCCCGGCTCCTCTCGTCGCACCCACGCGGCAGGTCCGCAGCAGGTTCCAGCTGAATCTGGACAAGACGATAGAGAGTTGCAAAGCACAGCTAGGTATGTCTTCGGCTTGCGTCGTCCTCCTGTGCGGGGACACCGCCCGTCTGCTTTTAATTGTGAGTTCACCTAAAACCTAGGTCCACTCATGGCAGAGTATTTCAGATTTACTAAAGGGCTCTTTGACTTGCTCTGAGTTTATTTGGTTGGTTCCAGAGACAGTGGAAGCAGAAAGCTCCTCTGAGGTTGCCTCTGCATTGCCCTGCGGTACCTGTCAGTCTAAACATCAGGATCAGGGTGTCTCACAAGAGTCCACCACCATCCCCTTCCCCTCCAGACTGGGCTGCTCTCCTCCCAGCAAACTCCTCCTGTTTCTGTACCTGTTGCCTCCCTCCCTTTCCCTCTCGTTCTGCCTGCTGTCATACTGCCTCCCTGAATCCTGCAAGGCTGAGCTGTGGTCTGCCCTCCTCCAGGAAGTCTCCCCTGACTGCCCACCCCATCTCCTTGCCCCCTTTATCGCTCTGAAGCATCAGCGATCCCTTTGGTGGTGGTGGGGGGGGGGTCTCCTTCCAATCTAGACTGGAAGCCCCTTGAGGGCAGGGAGGTTGCCTTATAAGGATTTGACCTCTTCAAGGTATTTGGTCTCTTAGATGCTCTGGAATCCTCATTGAATAAAGAGAGCAGGAGGGCATTTATAAATAGTAGGGGGTGGCTGGGCCTGGGGAGGAAGAGCCACTCCAAGGTGAGGTTCAGGTGACAGTGAATGCTTGCCCTTCAGGTGAGAAAGGAAGTTAGATGTCATCTGAGGCTGTTCAGAGGAGAGCGTTCCTTGTTGGCTTGACTGTTTGGTTAGGGCACTGAGTGGCATGAATGAAGTTTTGTAGGCCATTTAAACATCCCTCTTAGCTCCTTCCACTGGTCTCAGTCCTTGATGGATCATTATGGTTTAAAAGAATGTCACTCTTTCCACTGTTTCCTGTGTTCCTGTACTATGCATAGATTGTTTGTGAGGTTGATGATACTATCAGTGTCATTTTGCAGAGGAAGAAACTGAGGCTCAGACAGGTAGGTCTCTTGTCCGGTGTCACACAGCTAATGGAAGGCACTTTTGCATTCCTGTCCTCCGGACTGCAGCTCACAAGCCCTTCCCCTCATGCTTCTCTTCCTTGTGTCTGGCCATTGGCTACCAGTCACGCCACTCTGACAGTCCACACACGATGCCAGATCTGCGTGTTTGTGTTTTGAATTCTTCTGTGTTTGACTGAGTCTTGGTGGAGGCAGTTAACATTCACTGTTGATTGTCCTGGTGCCCAGTGCCCAGGGCTGCTCGTGGCTCTTTCCCTTCACTGGGTCTGGACAAAAAACAAAGTAGCTTGTGAGCCAAATCATTGATTCCCAAGGAAAAGGTGCCAGTTTACCAGATGTGGCTGTGGTCTCTCCATTTGCAACCTCTGCTTAAAGGCTTTGCCTTCTTTCTTTGAGCCCTGGATATATAGTGGGGAGTACGTGGGGGATGAGAACATGGAGGATGAGTGCTGTCTTCTGGCCTTGCCTCTTGGTTTACTTTGCCCTAGGACAAGAGATTTCTCTGGGCCTCTATTTTCCAGTCTGCAAAATGGATTCGTTCGAATAGCTCATCTCTGGTGCTCCTTCTATCCCTCCCCCCTTTTTCTATATCCTGATGAGCTCTCGATGTTGCAAAGGTTTACCTTAGACATTTAAAATGTATGTTGTTGGCCCCATGTCTTCTTTAAATAGTAATAACCGAAACCCTCTCCAACCCCAAGTTGGGTGTGTCAGCTGTAGTCAGTTGCAGCGTTGTTCACTTCTAACCCCACCAGGCCAGTGTGATGCTATTTGAAATGTTTTTTTTTTTTTTTTTTTTTCCAGCATTGGGCATGGAAAATGGTTGTTTTTTTTTTTTTTTTTTTTTGGGTGGGGGTCCTGCTCCTTATTTTGTGACTACGCCACATGCTGGGTTTTCTTTTTGAATTTAGGCATCAATGAAATCTCAGAAGATGTTTATACGGCTGTAGAGCACAGCGATTCGGAGGATTCCGAGAAGTCAGATAGTAGCGATAGTGAGTATATCAGTGATGATGAACTGAAGTCCAAGAATGAGCCTGAAGACACAGAAGACAAAGAGGGCAGTCAGATGGACAAAGAGCCATCCGCTGTCAAAAAAAAGCCCAAACTGGCGAGCCCCGTGGATTCTAAAGAGGAGCTGAAAAGCACGTCACCAGCCAGTGAGAAAGCAGATCCAGGCTCCATCAAGGAAAAGACCAGCCCTCTGCCAGAGAAGGACTTTTCAGAAAAAGCCAAACCCTCGCCTCATCCCACAAAGGATAAACTGAAGGGAAAAGATGAGGCGGATTCCCCAACAGTACACCTGGGCCTGGACTCAGATTCAGAGAGCGAACTGGTCATAGATTTAGGAGAAGACCATTCTGGGCGGGAGGGTCGAAAAAATAAGAAGGAACCCAAAGAGACATCTCCCAAGCAGGATGGTAAGTGACTGTACCAGTTTTGAGTTTCTTGGTGTGGTGAGAATTCCGTCTTGCGTTTGTATTACCCAGAGTTATGTGATCCTCTGACATCGACAAGGGAGATCAGCAGAGCTGTGATGGGCTCCGAGCCACCTGGGGAGTCACTGAATGGGGCCAGGACTTCACCTGGGCCTGCCTTTTACTCAGTGCGGTCGAGTTTGGCAAAGAAAATTAGGTCTCAGAAAATTAGTAGGTGTTTGTAACAGTCAAATCGGTTTTAGCCTAAGCTACTTTTTGCCAATATGTTCACCCATTTCCCTAAAGTATCTGTCAAGGCTGCAATTTTTAGAAGTGTTTACTTCAAAGGTCTTTTCTCCCCTCCTGCTGCTAAGGACAGTTTCAGCTTTTTTTTTTTTTTTTTAAAAAAAAAGAAAAGACAGGCAGGAATGAAGGTGAGTAGGCAGGAAGGAGGAGGGAGGAGGCAGAAGGCAGAAGTCAGAAGCCAGAAGCATTCATTTAAGTTCATCTTGGGTGTTCCTCGCCCCAGGTCTTGAACTGGGGACCTTGGAGCATATGTAGGCTACACCCGGTGTATTAAACTGCTAGGCCACCAGGGAGCGCCAAAAGCCTTTTTTTTTTTTTTTAAACCAGACTGAGACCATTTGGGTAGGTGGTATCAGAACGCTGAGTGCTTCTTCAGGCACTAGAAATCCAAAGGGCATGGCATGGTGTGAACCCAAACGGGTGTTCCCTCATGTCGGCGTTTATAGTGCACCTGAGTCCAGGGTTTCTAGGTACTGGCTGGCACTTAACATTTTCGGCTGAATGATTCTTGGTTCTGTACTTTGGAGGACGTTTAGCAGAATCCCTGGCCTCTACCCACTGGGTGCTAGAGCACTGTACCCCATCGGGCAATCCGAAGTGTGTTGACATTGCCCAGTGTCGCCTGGGAAGGAAATGCCCCTCCAGCTGAGAACCACTGTATGAGTTTTAGCCTTGTTCCATTTGCTGCTGTTGTGGGTGGGGCCGGCGCTGGCTGCCCTCGAGCCTGCAAAGGAGCATGCGGATGATTTGAAGGGTGTCCTTCTCCTTGACGAAGCAGTCAGCACATTTTTCAGTTGGTTTGGCAAGTGGGCATTGAGGGGATTCTAACATGCTGAAGAAGGCTAATAAAGGATTAATTGAGGGCCCAGGAGAAACATTGCCGAAGGACAGATGAGAGGTTGTAGCCATAAATCTTTATGTACTTGTGAGTCACTGAAGGGACAGCCAGGTTCAGTTTTTAACTGGGCCCAATTTCTGACAAGTGCTGACTTCTCCACCAGACCCTTGAGTCAGATGTGCTTCTGTGCCCTGGGCGGGGGGCTTCTTGGTCTGGCTGCTTGAAGTACTCTTCCGGGGAACAGACCTTGATAGTCTTTCATCTGTGCTTATGTCAGCCTAAGCTGTTCTGGAGCAGCTTTTCAGGAAAGTGCATTTCCTCAGTTTGTCAAAAGAGGCCAGAATGTGTCTGAATGGTGACGAGCAGGAGAGAATTAATGAGGTGAACAGGAAAGGTAGACCACCATCCCCGAGGTGTCGCTGAGGCTTATGGGTGGCCTCTGAAAAGTTGGATTCTGTTGTGGGTTAGGGCTTGAGGGACTGATCACCTCTGATGTGGAGAACGGCTAGAGTAGCGTTCATTCCTGAGGCTTGTGGGTATGTTGGGGTGAAGTGGCAGTGCTCCCATGAATGATAGATTAATACTGTTCTTTTCTTTCTGGAACAGATCTTTCGATTTGGTTGTTTTTATACCCCTTTCTCTTCCAGAAAAAAAATTAGCAATGGATTGACTAAGAATACATGACTATGAAACAAAAGAAAAATAAAGAAATCAGTGTTAAAGATGAAGTAGGATAGTGACAGGTCTGGGGAAAGTTTGTATACAGAAACGTGTACTGTTCCAGCCTCCAGACAGCAAAACTGGGCTTCCATGTAGACTCTGAGCATCCTAGCAGTCAAAGCGAAAAGGGAAATATAGTCTCTTTAAGATCTCATGTTTTCCAAAAAGTTGAAAATACTCCAACTGATTAAGCAAGAGCGCTTCCTCCTGGATATCTGAAGGAGATTTCTCCAGGAGACCCCAAATGTGTGGCAGGTGATTAAGCTGAAGATGATTTAAAAACACAATTCAGTTAGAAGAGCTTTCCAGGGCTTGGGACAGGAGACTAGTCTTAAATCTGGAGCATCCAGAGGATGGGTTGGGGTTTGAAGAATCGGCTTCATGTCAGACTTCCTGGTGGTAGACTCTCTTTTCAGTGATGTGCTTTGTATTACTTAGTCAGCAAAGGGCATTTTAGAGTGTGAGGGGCTGACCTCCAACTTTCCTTCAGCTTGGAGTGCAGCCTGTGTGTAGCATATGAATCCTCAGACAGCATAGCAGCTTTTAAAGCCAGTGGCTCTCACAACAGGCAGAAGGGGCTCGGAAGAGACCTTTGTTTAGCTGACCCTGTGATCGCAGGGTCGTCCATCCTTCATCCCCTATGTACAGACAGTGGCCAGGCTCTGGAATGAGTAAGTTCAATTTGATGGGTTAGTTTCTGGAGCTCTGGTCTTTCAGAGATTCACCTTTTGGGGGCAGGGCAGTACAGGTAATTGGTTATACACTCCACATTTCTAGGAAAAATGGGATTTTCTGTAGCCTCTTTTTTCCTGTCCACAAGCCATCAGAATCCTCTAGAAATTTAAATATTTTTGTATCTGCATGATGCACCCCAGAGTGCTTCGAGCCTGCAATCTTTTCTGAGCGCACATGCTGGTTATTTATTTGGAAAAGAGGACCAGCCATGACTTCAAAGTCAAGCCTTCTGCTTTTGCAAACCAGAAGAAAGAAAAGGATATTTCTGTGGGTGCCCTTTCCCCAAGCGGGTGGGAGGACTAGGCAAGCTTCTCAATAGTAGCAAAATATTTTTGGTGGCAGAACAGGGAGGCACGAAGGTGCCTCTGCAGGTTAGAGCCCTTTCAAAGCCCTGTCTGCACCTGGAAGGGGCAGGGCTGGATCCAGTATCTGCCAGTCATCTGGGGAGGGACCAGGGACCTCACTCCAGGAGCGCAGAGCCTCTTCCAGCCCAAACCCAGGCTTTTGTCCATTTCCAGGGGAGCAGAAGAACCAGCCAGATAGGACAGCCCCCAAGAAAGTCCTCAAGTCAGAAAAGTCAGCTTGTCTTTCCTCTCATTTTCCCTGGCGTCTCCACACCCACAGCTTGCTGGGAACCCTCCCAGAATACCCCCCTCACGGCTATTCTGACTGATGGAAAAGCCAAGAAGACTGGTCTATCCTTACGTAAAGCAGCTGGGAGTCAAGGCACAGGGTCTTAAGATGGGGTGCTGCGCGGCGTGTGAGGGGGCACGCTCACCTCCCGGTGGCCGGGACCTCTGCTTCACTGGCCCCCCCCTTTACAGATGAGCACCCCTGTTTGCCCCCTTCCCCGCTGCTCACTGCTTCGGCTCTAACCTACCTTCCGGCCACTCCTCACTGCCTGCCCTCACTTCCCAAAATGCTTCCTGTCCCCAGACACATCTTGGCTAACGCTGTCCCCTCCAGATTCTCACTTCCGCCTGTGACATCCTTCCCGCACCCCAACGCCCAGCTCCCCCCGGAAGCAGAGGCCACACGGCAGCTATTTCCCTCCTGGAGGGTTTGTTCACACGCAGTGCCTCGGCCGTTTCTAAGTCCTGCCTCTCTGCTTACCAACTTATTACTGGTTTTTGAAGCCACTTTTAAGAAAGAATTAAATGATAGACTTCAGACTTCACCGTGACACAGGAGAGAAGCCAGCATCGCAGGCGCTCGCCATGAAAGGCCTCGTGGGTAATGCGGTCAGAAGAAAAGCCAGGCTCCTAAATTCTGGAGAAGTAGGGAGATTCTGGCCCAGGGCCTTAGTTGGGAGATTCTGGCCCAGGGCCTTAGTGTTACATGTCCCGGCTTCAGAAACGCCTGCCTTTGTCATGTAGGGACTCAGATGTGATGAAACGACACCTTTTTTCTGGGTGACTTAATGCGATTCAGTGCTGAGGCCCCTGGGAAGTGTCTGGGGCCTGGACTTCTGAGGTCTCCTGGCCAAAAGCTTCTTTGGATCTCTGGACTGACTTGGGCTGGGTTTTTCTCAAAGCGCTTAGCCAGTTCTGACTTTGTAAAAACAAGGCACTGGGGGGATTCCGTTCCTCTGCCCTCTCGTCCGTTCATCGGTGGCCTCCTCGAGGGCAGCAGCTGAGGCTGGTTCTCCCGTTTTCTCCAGAGGCCTTGAGCATGAGTCCCTGCTGTCGGTGCTCACTCGGGGCCACAGCAGGGCCCTCGGCGTTCCTGGGGCGACAGCGCCCCTGTGGATTCCTGGGGCGACAGCGCCCCCGTGGAGGGCACCTGCTGTGTTGACTTTGTTTGCTCCTGTCCCCGGCTTGGGGCCTGCCACCCAGAACTTGCTGACTTAGAGACCTGTGGGCCAGCCTGAATCCAACGCAGTGTTTGTTTTCTCCCACGCATCGGCTCTAGCTGTAGGTAAAACTCCACCGAGCGCCACGGCGGGCAGCCAGTCTCCCCCCGAAACGCCGGTCCTCACCCGCTCTGCCTCCCAAACCCCAACGGCGGGCGTCACGGCCACCACCAGCACCACGTCCACGGTCACGGCCCCGGCCGCCGCTGCCACGGGAAGCCCAGTGAAAAAGCAGAGGCCGCTCTTGCCGAAGGAGACTGCCCCGGCCGTGCAGCGGGTCGTGTGGAACTCGTCAAGTAAGTTTCAAACGTCCTCCCAAAAGTGGCATATGCAGAAGATGCAGCGCCAGCAGCACCAGCCGCAGCCGCAGCCTCAGTCTTCCCAGGGGACGCGCTATCAGACCAGACAGGCCGTGAAAGGTACCCACCCCGTCCGCGGCGCCCCGCCCCCTCGGCCGCACGCGCGGGGGAACAGCGCCCGGCCCTCGTGCCCCCAAGGCCTTCCATGTCCTCTGGCGTTCTTTTTAAAAATGGTTTTGCAGCTATATATTTTTTTTTTTCACTTTTATTTTCATTTGATGAACAGTACATATAGCTCTTCTCCTTAGAAAGGGGACCGGATATTTACCTGGTCGCCCTCGGCTTTCCATTTCATCCTCCTCCCTTTCCCAGAGGACTCCGTCGACCCTCAAGCTTGCCCTTCCCTTTTTTTGTCACATTCAATTGGTGCCATACTCGCTTTTCTTTTCTTTTTTTTTTCTTGTTGTTTAACCATCGGCATGTTTTAGGGGTCCGTCCTTGTCCTTACATAGAGCTCTGCCTTTCCTTTTTGGACTGCTGCGTGATACTCCGTAGTTGATTTGAAGCATTCCCCTACTGAGGGCTGCCTTAGTAGGGGCTTCCAGTTTTTCCCTGTTGTGAGCGGCGCTGCAGTGAATGTTTTTGTCCACGTTTCCGTGTGCACGTATGTGCACCTGTTGGTGTGATTTTGAAAAGGGTCTAATGTGGGAGGTTGGTAGCAAAGTCATGTTAAGGGCGAGGGCTGAGCCACATAGAAAAGGAGGGACAGCATCAAAAACAAGTTGCTGAGGTTGCAAAACTGAATGTCCCACCAGCCTTGCAGGAGACCCTCCTAGAACGAGACGTAAGGCGGAATAAAGGGCAGATCTGGAGGGTGCTGGTAGCCCCGTGTTGGTGAGCCCTGATGGGGCTCCAGTTCCCCGGAGCCCTGCATCTGAATCCGTAAAGGTTGGGCTCCCTGAGTGAAACATTCACGCAGTGAGTTGCGCCCAAGTGAGTAGAGCTGTGAGGAGGAGAAGTTGAAAAGGTACCAGGTCTGGAATTGGCCCCCCACAGAATAGTGGGGCGAGGGAAGGCCGATAGATGGGCCAGGCCACGTGGAGTCCCACTAAACTGGTCTTTAACGAACTGTTGGATAGAATCTCAGGGTTTGAGGTTGGGATTCCCAGCCCCGGTCTTCTGCTTTTCTTCCCATCAGCATCATGGGCCTTTCCCGGGGGAGTGTAGGCGCTGGCAGACGAGGCTCCGAGGGGGTGTGGGTCTCAGTTCCAGGTCGTCTTGTGTCGGAGGTCAGCGGAGCTGGGCACTTCGAGTGGAAGGCAGATTGTAGTCGGACAAGGTCCATCACGGACTAGCCAACTCCAAACTTGTACGGAGGAGTTCGAATATTTCACAGGGAGGATGGGGGCGTCTGGAGGGCGCGCACTGGGGACTTAGGAGCCAGGAAAGTGAACAACGATAGAAAGCGGGAGGAAAGTTGTTCCGTGTGAAACCCGGGTGGGTCTGCTCACCTGAACCCTCTGGAGGTTAGGCTCCTGCCCTTCCATGGAGACTGGGGGGACGGACCCTGAGCACAGTTCTCAGCAGCCTGTATTTTCTGAGGCAGGAACTTTAAGGGGGTGGGGGTGGGGGTGAGGGTGAGGGTGAGGCTGTCCTAGGGATATGGCCTTGAGCTGTTAGATCAGGTCTTCCTGGGACCTTCCTAGGTGCGGGCCTAGCTGAGCAGGCGGCGCAGAGACGTCTTGTTGCCGGTCAAGCTTGTCAGGAGCGTCAGTGTGATCTCAGGGTGTGTCAGGGCTGCCCTCTCGCCACAGGTTGTGCTGGTGTGACCAGGGTCTTTTGCTTTCCTAGCTGTCCAGCAGAAGGAGATCACACAGAGCCCGTCCACCTCCACCATCACCCTGGTGACCAGCACGCAGCCGTCGCCCCTGGTCAGCAGCTCAGGTTCCACGACCACCCTCGCCTCCTCGGTCAGCGCGGACATGCCTATCGCTACCGCCTCCGCCGATGTCGCCGCAGACATTGCCAAGTACACCAGCAAAGTGAGTGCGGCGGGCCTCCTGACGGGCCACTGCGGTCGTGACCTCGGGTCTCGGGCTTAGCGGGGAGACCCTGTTTTATTGAGAACCGCAGGACCGCAGGCTTCCGTCTGGTCTAGAGTTGGATCTGAAAGCAGAGCAACAGGACCTAGAGTTTGGTCCATGTCAGGAGGACAATAGACTCATCCACCCCCAGAATTCCAGCCACTCGTTAAGAACAGGTTTCCGTCGGGGCCGCTTGAGTTAATGATCCCAGGGTTTATCTGGAAGCCACGGGGAGCAGCAGCGACAGCCCTGGAGCGTGGGGTTGCAGCCTAGCGTAGCTGTGCCTGCGACGCCCAGGAGCCGGGAGGACTTGGGCCTTAACGGGCCGCGGCCCGACTCACAGAGACTCTGTCTGCCGAGTGCTTTTACGCTTTTACGCTCATTACCGAATCCGGGTGAAACACACCTGCAGCTCCCCTCACCGTGGACAGCGAGCGTCCCTGAGTGCTGTGCACACCTCGCGCTGGGGTGTGTCTGCGGTGGTCGCTGCCGGGACCCCAGCAGTGCCTGGCACACAGTTAGGTGTGGATCCGGAGTGCTGAGCGAAGCACGTGGCTTAGTTTCCCGTCGCTGGGCTAGTTTCAGCAGCCTAATGGTGGCCAGTGAGTAATAACTGCTGAGTGTCGAGTGGAACCCTAAGCGGCAAGAAAATAGTATCTGCTAGTAAATAAATTACAGATTAGTGACTAGCAAGTAACATTCAGGTTTATAGAGAGAATGGGCAACAGAAAGTTGAAAATAGATATTTTTAGGATTCTTGAAGTCTTATGATAAAGAGTTGCTTTATTATATCCTATTAAAGGTGGATTCTTTTTGGTTCTGGGTGGTTTTATCTATATCTATCTTTATCTATATATCTATATAATATTTTTACTAATAAACCTTTGTAGGTTTTTCTCTGTTTAATCTACCTAGATATGGTTTTTTTTAAAAAAGAAAGGTGCAGCAGGGATGAAGGTGAGCAGAGGCAGGCAGATGAGAAAGAGGAACAAGAAGCGCTTTCTGTAATTAGTTGTTCCTCTGTCTTGGACCCACCCCGACCCCAGGAAGTGAACCCAGTTCCTCGGGATGTATGTGGATTGTGCCCTGGGCCAAAGGCGGCTGACCTCACCGCTCCTTTACCAGCGCCAGAGTTATCTATTGGAACAAAACAAATGACCAGAAAACGTAGCAGCGTAAAAGCAACACTTCTTGTCTCAGTTTGGGAGTGTGGGCTCGGCCCTGCGGGGTTCTCCATGTCAGGGGCCCAGGCACGTCTGCCACCAAGGTGTCTGTTAGGTTGGCTTTTCCTTTGAAGGCGTGGCTGGGAAGCACCACTGCCAAGCCCACTTGGGTGGATGTGGGCAGACTCTTCCTGAGGCCTTGGTTTCCAGCTGGCTGTTGGGGAAGGCCACCCTCGATCGGGGTCATTGGGCCTTTCCGACAGGCTGCTTGCAGCATCGGAGCCAGTGGCAGAGAAACCAGCTGACATGGCAGAAGCCATGGAAGCGACACCCCTGACCCTTGCCGCATTCCTACGCCCAGTTGGTTTGTGCTTGAGGGCACAGGCCCCTGAGGCTGGCATCATCGGGGGTCTAGGCCTGTCCCATGGGTAAGATGATACCAGCGATAGCTGATGTTTGTCTGAGGGAGACACGAGTCTAAGGACTTTTGTGTGTCCTGACTCAGTCTTCACAACAAATGGATGCCCCCACCTTATGGACAAGAAAACCGAGGCCCAGTGAGGTCACACAGCTGGTCCCGGGTCCTGGGGTCGCACGGTCGGTGATGATGTCTGAGCTGGGATTTGAACGGTAGCAACCAGGGTCTAGTGAGGACGTAGAGCTGGCTTAGGAATTCACACTGTTGAGAACAGGAGTGAGTCTGCCCTCGAGATTCCTGTCTCACGAGTTCACCACCCAAGTAGCATTGATTTAATGTTTTTGTGTGAATTTAACTTTATATAAATTGACTTAAAAGAACTCTTCTTAACATGATCTCTAAGAGAGCTTAAAGGGGGATAACTTTTCATTCCTGATTTAAGAGAGGCCTGATATCCCTAAATGATCTCTGGTTGGTTTGTACTGTCCCAGCTTCCATTGATCTGGTCCAAGCTCCCTATTGGTAGCTGAGGCCAACCTGCTGGGTGGCCCTGGCTGGTGACTTACTTAGACCAAGCTCATTTTCTCAGGGCCTTTAGCCATTAGTATTCCATGACCTTCTGTTATTCCCTCTCTTTAGTTTGACAGCAAAATTGAGGAATGAACTTTTTTCACTGACATGTAATTGACATTTAATTTTTTAGTTTCAGGTGTACAGCTGAATGACAGCCTTTGCATACATTGTGAAGTGATCATCAGTGTCTGTTTACTCTCTTCTTAGCAACTTCAGATTAGCCACCAGGTTGCTGACAGTCGTCCCCATCCCATACTCACAGCTCCTTAACTGAAGGAGGGGACTTTTTTTAACTGAAGGAGGGGACTTTTTTTAAGGAAAGGTGCAGGCAGGAATGAAGGTGAGGGCCCAGGCAGGAAGAGAGGAGGAAGAGGAAACATTTTATTTACTTTCATATAGTTACTCATTTTGGTTGTTCTGAAACCCTGGACCCAGGATGCAAACCCCCGTTCTTTGATGTACAGGAACTGAGCTCCTGGCTGGAGGCTGTGGGTCCGGCATCTACTCACCAGGACGTGCCAGGAACGAACTTTTTAATAGATATTTTCCTTGCAATTAAGAACATGGACTCAGTGACACATTTTTGATGCCGATGAACTTTCCTGTCTCCGAGGTGACCCGGAGTCGAAGGCCCAGATTTGTGGGTTTTGGCAGAAGGCGCTTATTCACGTTGAGTTCTTTGCTATATTTGGAAGTAAGAGTGAAAGTCGGCCCACAAAGTCATGATTTCCTTAGAATGGAATGTCACCCTTGCATTTTTAGTAATGTATTAAATTTCATCCACATTCTAGAATTTTGTTGCCAAGTGATTTGGTTCCAGTGTTTCAAGTCAAGGTGGTCGGTGCAGCAGGGCCAGGTGGCCGCCCCGATGACGGGCCGTGACGCGCATGGAGCACCATGGGCTCTTGCTGGCAGCGTCTGGAGGAGGCCCCGCAGCACGCGAGGAGCGGAAACCTCAGCCGACGTTTTATTCCTTTTCTTCCCCGTTTTGGGGTGAATTGGGGGTTGCTATTTTGGAAGCCGGCAGCCATTTCACCAGGACATGCTTATGTGAACTTGCTTTTCTGAAAAATAAGTGGACCAGGTCTTTCTTTGTGCAAGAAAGGCACTTCGTGCGAGGCAGGCCCTGCACCACAGTCTTCACGTGGACTTTGCATGTCATCTTGGGCATGGCCTCCACGGGGCACTGTCACCGACCTTGTTTTGTTTTAAAGGACAGGTGTAGGCAGGAAGAGAGGGGAGGAAGACGCATTCTTTGTTTTTTTTTAGTTGTTCATTTTGGTGGTTCTTCCCGGCCCTGGGTCTCGAACCTGGGTCTATGGGGTGTGTGTGGAATGTGTCTGCAGCCACCAGGGCACACCCTGACCTTGGTTTCTACACAGGGAAACAGGCTCAGAGAGAGTGGACGGTAACGGGGAGAAGAGGTCTCCAGCTGCAGTAGGAGCGTGAATGTTATCCTGCCTTCTTAATGAGTTGGAGCAGACTGCAGAACACGGGAGACTCGCCAGCAGCCAGGCTGGACCTGTGCCATGTTTGGCCTTCTGTCCCCTTCTCTCTTATGATGGGAGGGGTCCGCCAGCAAGTGGGAGCAGAAAAGGCAGTTCATCCTGCAGATGTATTCAGTGCTCACTGACCTGCTGATGCCTCCAGGTGCAGGGAGTTAATGAGGATGAAGATGAGAAACAAAGTGTAAAGGCAGTGACTGTCCCACTAAGTACATTAGAGTGACCAGCCAGCTGTGGCTGCACAGTGGACTATTTGTCCACAGCCTGGGACATGACTGAACCTGGAAAGCATCGTGCTGAGTCCAAGAAGCCAGTCACAGCACATGTGCACATGAAATATCTCAAGGAGGCAAATTCATAGACAGAAAGTGGATTCGTGGTCGTCAGGGGCTGTGGGGTGATGAGGATCTGGGATGAAGTAAAGGCAGAGAGGGAGTGGAATTTCTCTGCAGGGCAGGGTGGGCGGGACATAGTGAAATGTTCTGAAATCAGTGCTGGATGCACCAGTCTGAATAGGCTGCAAGCCATTGAGTGGTGACCTGTGAATGGGCGAATCGTGTGATGTCTGCTGCTGCCTCAAGGAAATGGGTGTCTTTAAGAGAGAAGAATTAAGTAACGACAACAGCAAAAAAGCAAAGCACTCTCTTCCTCGTATCCACTGTGCTGGCTGAGCCAGACACATTTTGGAGCCAGATTCAGCCTGTGGCTGTTAAAACTCCTGTGCTTGTGAGCTCCCCCGCAGAGTAGTTTGGGTGACCTGGGGGTGACTCCTAACCGAACGTCGAGCAGACTTCCTCAGTGTCAGCGCTGGTGACATTTCTGGCCAGACCATTTGACGGTTCATCCTCTGTGGTGGGGCTGGAACCGGCTTGTAAATCGTTTGGTGCATCGTGGTCTCCACCCCAGATCCCAGCAGCAGCGCCCTTCACCCGCACTGGTCATGGCAGCCGAGATGCCAAGTGCCCTGCTCACACAGAGTGAGATTTAGACGTGTGTCTGCTAGGAGCAGCCTCGGGAAGGTGCTCACCTGAATTCTTTCTGCTTTTTTCCTTGCAGATGATGGATGCGATAAAAGGAACGATGACAGAGATCTATAACGATCTTTCGAAAAACTCTACTGGAAGCACAATAGCTGAGGTCAGAGACGACACGTTCATGCCTTGCTTGCTGAGAGTGTTTCGTGGGCTGATGTGAGATGGTGTCAGTAAGAACCTTCTCTGGAAGTCCCTCCCGGGTCCTAGCTCTTACCAGCCACGCTTGCTCTGCCGACTGTGGGTGTCGGAGAGGCTGTGTCTTCTTTTAGCCCGCAGGTCTTGCACTGTGGAGACACACACGCGCACACACACCCTGCTTTTGTACACAGCCAAACCCAGATCCTGGCTTAAGCCATTAGGGCAGCCAGAACGCTAGAAGCCAGTTCTCCGGGCTCCATGTGAAACTGGCTTCTTGATCTTCACCTTATGTTCGCACTTGCTGAGTTTACACACGTGATCCTCATCTAAGAATTTGTGCTGAGTCTCGTGAGTCTGCACAGTGAGTGTGTGACCGCCTGCCTGGTTTTACGTCCGCTTCCGAAGGGACCCGTTTATCAAACTTGACCTTTCCATTTCCAAACCTCCCTCTCAGGCTAGTTCACCGGCAGCCAGCTGTAAATGGCCGCCTGGTAAATGACAAGTGGCAGAGTTTGTCTTTTGTTTTTGTTTAAAGGAAAGGTACAGGCAGGAATGAAAGCAAATAGGCCAGCAGACAGGAAGAGGAGCGGGGAGGAAGAACCACGTTATTTTTATTTAGTTGTTGGTTGCTCCCCCTGGCCCTGGGACGTGAACCTGGTCCTTGAGAGGTATGTGGGCTGCAGGAGGCGGCAGACCTAACTGCTACTCCACCGTGGTGCACCGAGGTAGGCTTTCTTCAGTCATGGGCCTGATGGAGAACAGAGAATCCCATGCAAAGCCATGGGCTTGTGAGCTCCTGGAGTGGTTCGGCTGGCACTCAGATGAAGGAAAGGAAACCCCCAGGAAGCCTCCTTGTTAGGGCTTCCACAGAGCACCGTGTGGTGATAAAACTCCCACTAGAGCCCCTGAGAGATCAGTGAGTCCCCTTGGATGCATTTGCAAATCTGATTATTTTTATAATGATGCTGTGATGTCAAGTAAGAAAGTAAAAGCACATTTTAGAAATAAGAACTTGGGGGAACCTCCCCAGCCCATATCTTACGCTTCGTTCTCTTTAGTTCCTTTGTAAAATTGGCATATGGTTGGAATTGCTGATCTGTGATGTTTCACTTGAAACCTGGGGTCTAGAAATGTGCCAGAAATTGTTAGATGTTCAAAGAAGTAACATGCAGCCCCTCCCACAATCAAATACTTACATTTCTTCCATGAAACGTGCCAGCGGTCACACCTTGTAGAATAAGTTAGGATTTCTCAACCATGGCACTACTGACCTTTGTCCACATAATTCTGCGCTGGCGAGTCCCAGCCTGTCATAGCATGTTTAGCACCATCTTTGGCCTCCACCCACTAGATGGTAACAGCAACCCAATTGTGGCACCGTCACAGGGGGAGGGGAGGGCAAACTGGCCCCATTTGGGAACTGGTGTGATGAGTAAACCCTATAACTGCCTCCTAACATTTCATATTGGGCTTGTTTCCAAGTCTCTTCCAAATGAGGCCTCATTTGGAAACCTCTTCTCCCCAGAAACATCCTTTAGTTTTCAGGGATGGTAGGCTTTGAACTCTACCTAAATGTAAGCAATCAACTAAAGTTGTCTTTATTTTTTCATTTTCCTATTTTGAGGGGCCAAGCTTTTAGTCAAATCTTTTATGTATTATTTGGGATGAAAATCTGCTCCTTTTTACTGTTCGTGGCTTTTCCTGGAGCCAGTGTTTCTGGAAAAATACACCCCTTGCATTTGGTTTTCTGAAACAGAATTTCTCAGGAATGTGGGTAATCCCCCCAGTCCCACTCATCTGGATGGGAGCTGGGGAGCCCAGCACCGTCAGTTCAGGCTGTTGGCTGTGACATTTTCCCTAGAGCCAGTGAGAGCTGGAACCTGTGGCCCCTAGACACACTGCTTAAGTCTTCTTCCTCCGTTACAGATTCGAAGGCTGAGGATAGAGATCGAGAAGCTTCAGTGGCTGCACCAGCAAGAGCTTTCTGAAATGAAACACAACTTGGGTAAGGCCCACTGACCTGTCTGCACTGCAGAAGGTTTTGGGGTGAATTTCTTTGCACCTTCAGGTCAGAAGTGGAGGGGGAGTTGTACCCCTTCCCAGGAGATGGCAGTCGGGAGAGTCCCACCCAGAGACATCAGGTTGAAAGCAGGTGCTGGTGGGGGCACTTATTTCCTCTCTCCAAATACCAGCATCAACGACCAAATAGCAACCGCAGTAGTTAACTGATTCTTTGTGCCAAGAACCGTGTTAAGTTCTTTTTCATGAATTAATTGAATTCTCTGGAAACTCTGAGGATGAAGGGCTCTGTTGTGCTGGTTTTTAGTTGAGGAAACCAAGGTACAGACATGTATGTTAAGGATTTGTTCAAGGTCACACAGCTAGGACTTGTGTCTGGGAACTCTGGCTCAGACTTTCCCTCTTCTTGAGGGCTGGGTATTTGAACGAAATCCTGAACACTTCTGTGTGCCCTTGTGTGGGACAGTGGATTAGACTGAGTGCTCTTTGGTTCAGTGTATTGTTCCTGGTTTTCTTTCCTTTTTTTTAAGGAGAGGTGTAGGTAGGATGTGAGAGGTGGAAGAAGCACTTATTTAATTTAGTTATTCTTCCTGATTGTTCACACCGGCCCTGGGACTCAAACCCAGAACCTTGGGATGTCTGTGAACTGAGCGCAGCCACTACTCCACCATGGCAGGCCTGTGTCCATACTGTTAAAGGCTTTTTTCCCAAAGGAAGGACCATTTCTTTTGCCCCTGAGTTAGACTGCTGGAAACCACCAGCACTTTGTGCTTGGGGGGCATCCCCAGGTGCCCACCAGCTCACAGCTGACATGTGTCTTAAGTCTCATGTTATAAACTCAGACTTTTGACTCAAGATGGGGAGGAGATCCCTGCTGATTAGCCAAATGCCAGACACATTTTGTATGTTGCTGCTGCTGCCTGTTTTCCAGTGAAGTTGAGGAATCTATTTTTATGCATTTTCTCAATTTTTTTAGTAATTGATACACATTTGAAAAAATAAATGTAGGTGGCCTAGGACTTGGCGTGGTTTGTATACACTTTGTTAAAGGAGCTATGAGTGACAGAAGGATTCTGTGTGGCCACAGGGCTTAAACATTAGTTTTTATGGGTATCAGTTAATTTTCTTTGTGGGCAAGGGGAAGGTCTTTTTAATTTTAGGAATTTGATTTTAAGAAACTGAGGAAACTTTTTTTTTTTAAGGAAAAAAGGCGAGCAGGCAGGCGGGAAGAGAGAGGAGGAAGAAGCTCTTTATTTTATTTAGTCGTACATCCTAGTTACTCCTTCCGGCTGTAGGACATGAACTTGGGTCCTTGGATGTATGTGGACTATGTCAGATGACCTTCCCTACTAGGCCACCAGGGGGCGCTGGAACCATTTATTTTTATTTCAGTGTGAATTGTAAATGAAAGTCATGTTGGAATCACAGATGGAGAAATCTCAGAGATTGGGCAGTTCGTTGGGTGTCCTGTAAGCACGACAGGTGATTGCAGTGCCCTGCCAGCACGGTCTCCTCACTGTCACTAAACACACCCAATACAAACAGTCCGAGCACTGGTCCCAGCCTTGGCCTTACTAGCCGTGTCTGCCTCATAAAGCTCAGTATTGGGATCGAAAGCGCCTAGCACAGCGCCTGCTGATGGTAGGTGCTGTGTAAGGATTTGCTGGGGAGGAAAGAAGGCTGGCATGGTGATAAAATTCAGGGAGCGTGGTGGAAATTACTTGGAGATTAATGTGAGACCTGCCTGAGAGTCCCTGGGGCTCCGTGACCCCCATGTTGGGCATCTGGCGTTGGCACACACAGCTGCCAGTCAGTCCGATGAATGCCCGTTTTACAGAGAAGACCCTTGGGCTGGGAGCGGCCAGCCACTCCCCAGGGTCACACAGCCAGGCCAGGGCTCATCCTGCATCCACAAGCTGGGCCTCTTTTCTGATCTGCCGCCCTCCCCTGGGCCGGGGCCGGGCCGCAAAGCACCATCCTGTCGCCCTCCGCAGAGCTGACCATGGCTGAGATGCGGCAGAGCCTGGAGCAGGAGCGGGACCGGCTCATCGCTGAGGTGAAGAAGCAGCTGGAGCTGGAGAAGCAGCAGGCCGTGGACGAGACCAAGAAGAAGCAGTGGTGCGCCAACTGCAGGAAGGAGGCCATCTTCTACTGCTGCTGGAACACCAGCTACTGCGACTACCCCTGCCAGCAGGCCCACTGGCCGGAGCACATGAAGTCCTGCACCCAGTCAGGTACTGGCAGGGCGGCTTGCAGATGCGAGCGGAGACCGTGGGGTGGGGCCTGCAGGGACAGCCCAGGGGTTTTAGCCACTTGCGGTGGGTCAGCTGGGGCTGGTTACGCCGTGTCTTCCACCCCGAGGCACGGGCAGTGAGTGCCGACTGGTGATCGTTGGACTCGGGAGGCTGCTAGCTTCTGGAAGGTAGAGGCCAGGGGTGCTGCTAAATGCCCAGCAGTGCGCTGGATGGCCCCCCAGCCAGAGTGACCTGACTCACCATGTCAGTAGCGCTGAAGCTGAGAAGCCTTGCCCTTTTTTTAAAGGGAAGGTGCAGGTAGGAACGAAGGTGACCAGGCAGACAGGCAGAGAGAGGAGGAAGCGGCATTTGTTTATTTCATTTAGTTGGTCGTCTTGATTGTTCTCCCCTAGTCTTGGGTCCTGCGCCTGGTCCTTGGGATGTGCATGGACTGCGCTTCTCTGGAGGCAGTGGACCTAACCACCACTCCACCAGGGCGTATCAGCGAAACCCTGCTTTTCGGGAAATACTTGATGCAGGGCCTTAAGTAACAAGGATTCCTGTCTCTTCTGTGAAGGAAGTATGGTTTGGTTTTTGTAATGTCCTTCTGACATGGGGTGGACAGGCCGCAGTCGGCACAGCAGCAGGACATGTCTGGCTAGAACTTATCAGCAGTAATCTGAAAATTTCTACATTACCCTGTGGTGACACGAAACTTCACTTTCAGCATTTAGAATTAAGTCTCCATTTAACAACTTTTAATTAAATATGACTAAACAGTACCACAGGGCATTGTTTCTGTGGCTTGGCGAGTGATAGATGAACGGCTCACGTGTGCAAAGCGCTGTCTAGACCAGTGGTTGACGTGTCCTCTGAAGGCCCAGAGCAAGTACGTCAGGGTTTGTGGGCCGCGTGACCTGTTGCAGCGAAGTCGTGTGGCTGTGTTCTAATAAAGCTTTATTTACAAAAACAGGTGGCACCAGTTAGCCAGCTCCCTCGCTCAACTCACCAATTATTTTGTTCATTTTCAAAAGGCAGTTTTGAACCATGCCTTGCTGTGTCCTTTCCCCTTCTTTGGGGGTGATGTCATCCTAATAGTGAGGTTACGGGCACACCCGTGTGGCCGAGGAGAGCATGGTCGCTAAGGTCCAGGGCTTGTCAGAAGCTCAAGGACCCACGTTAGAGACTCAGGCTGGGAAGCAGAAAGCAAGCAGTGACATTAAATCTCTGCCTGCACTAGAGCTGGATCCCCTTTTTCTGCAGAGTCCTGGTGTCTGGTGTCCCTTTTGCTATCACAAGATGACCCAAATGTCCTTCCGTTTTCTTAGTGTCACCATAATACTCCTCCTTCTGAAATTCCTCTCAAATGCTGTTTTTCCATTTCTCCAAGTTTCCTACCCTCTCGCAGGCTCCGTGCCGGGGACATGCTGCGTTTCACATGGTTTTCCGCCCCTGCCTCAGAAGGGCCACGGGCCAAGGCTGGAAATTCTGGGACGCGTGATTCTGGATCAGCAGTAGCTGGCTGTTGAGGATAGGTGTTATTTAGTGCACAGACATGCTTTCCTCTCCAGAATGGTAGCCTTAAAACTGAATTGAGCTATTAACGATCGAGCATATTTTCACACAGCGGGACAACTTTGAAGGGCGGGGCACTTTGTGTCACACTTGTGCCCGACGCGGGGCTGAGCGGCGCTCCCTCTGTTGCCGGAGGTGGCCGGGTCGAGTTGTGTGAGCCCCAGCACTGCCGGGCGGGGAGCGGGCTCCCTGCGGGTCAGAAGCCACCTCACCCTGCCTACAGCCGGTTCTCTCCCCTCCCCCAGCCACCGCCCCTCAGCAGGAAGCAGATGCCGAGGTGACCACGGAGACCCTGAACAAGCCATCCCAGGCGACCTCCAGTGTGCAGGCGGCCACTCCAGAAGCAGCCAGCGCCTCGAAAGAGAAGGAGGTGCCCGCCGAGAAAAGCAAGGACAGTGGCACTGTGAGTACCCGCCACGTGGGCCTTTGGCCAGTGACATCAACCCTCAGGCCCAAGGAGCCTCAGGATCGGTCCCCAGGCCCGCCCCTCGGAAAGCCCCACGTTGTAGGCGGTTTGTCTGTCTTCGCGATTTGGCGGTCGGGCTGCAGGTAGGGATGGCAGAGGCTTCGCAAACTCGTGTGGGTGGAGTGGGGGGGACACGGAGCCCAAGCTGACATTCGTGTGACCTGGCAGCTGCTCCCCGTCGAATGGTCTAGTCGAACTTCGCGATGGTGGGGATGTTTGTATCTGCTCTGCCCCGTGTGGTAGCCGTCGGCACATGTGGCTGGTGTGACTAAGGACCCGAATGCTAACTCACTTTATTTCAGTTCCTTCCAACCCAGCTCGTCACGTGACGAGTGGCTGCCATACTGGACAGAGCAAAGGCTGCTCCTCAGTTTCCTGGCGTCTGGTTGTGTGACCTGGTTTGCATGCAGAGCTATTTTAGGTGGCACAGTGATAGGCTGACATTTTTGAGTCCCTTTTTTAATGTGTATTAGGGAAAAATAAGTCCTTATCCTGGGAGTCCAAACCCTTTCGATTTCGTTGCTGTCATTGTCTAGAACGAGCTGGACGTGAAACCAAAGTCAGTGTGATTTTGAAGCACTGTCCTCTGCATACGGCAGAAACCTAGAGGGTGGGAGCTCGATCAGGGAAGTTGGGGAAGTTCTAGAAGCCGAGGCTCAAGGGTTGAGTCAGGCACCACCCCAGCAACGCTGTGCGGCACTGGTTCCGTCTGGGAAATGGAGCCAAGGGGTAGGGCTGCCCCAGCCTGAGAGTGCCAGGCGGAGGGCACACAGGTGCCTTGGGGGCAGTGATGAGCACCCCCATGGATCCCTGGGCTTCCCTGGGGGGCTGCCTTGGCCCCAGTGCCCTGAGTCCATCTCTCTCTTTTTGTATTTCTAGACCCTCGACCTTTCTGGTTCCAGGGAGACGCCCTCCTCCATTCTCTTAGGCTCCAGCCAAGGCTCTGGTATGTTGCCCCCTGGTGGGTGAATGGCGCTCACATGCCATACGGGCAGAGGGGAAGCCATTTTCTCAGGGAGAACTGGAAGGGTTTATGGCGATGAAATTTCAAGCTTGTGGCTCCTTAGGGATCCTTGGGGGTGCCCCAGGCGAGTCATTGGGGGCGCGGGAGTGGCCGGTGAGGCGTTTCAGATACTTCTCCCAACGCATCCATCTTCCTATCTCTGTTGTATTTATTGGGGTCCATGAACTTCATTTAGGTGGAGGTGCTGCTGCCCTGGGGTGGGCTAGAAAGTGCTCACTTGGGACAGGGATTTCTCCTGCCCTCAGGGACATGCCCACTGTAAGTGAAACCATGTAACACTTGATTCCTGCGGTCCCCACACCTGCACTTGGTGGACGAGGACACTTGGGCCTGTAGAGAAATGTAGAAAATTTTAGGTGACTGGTCTTTCTGTCAACACCCTCTGGATTTTCTCTGTGGCGGCGTTCGAGTTGTCTTCCTTTCTAGCCCAAAGGCGATTGGGCCAGCGAGCATCCTCTCTCACACCTTCTCTGTAGGTCTCAGATGAAGAAAGTGGACGGGGCCCCACTGGGCGGGGAGAGGGGAGGTGAAGGTGTGTCGGGCGAGTGGGACCCATGCAGCTCGCCGTTAGGCTGGAGGAAAAGGCTTCGGGTCCGTGCGGCCGAGGTGCCTGTACGAGCAGAGTGAGCACGGGGCCCGCGCGCCCGCCCGTTCGGGGTCGCCGCTGAGGTCTCCCGGCAGCCCCTGCCCACCCGCAGTTTGTCGCGGCTGTGCCAAAGCAGAACGGGTCTCGGTGCCCCCCCGTGGCTCCGGCAGCTGAGCCCGCTAAGCCGCAGGCTTTCGCAAGCCTGTGGGACCTGGGTTCGAGGCCTGGGAGAAGCGGCAGAAAAGAGACAGAGCAGCAGTGAGGTTTTACAGCCGCCTCCCTGCCCCTGGTGCTGGGGGGTAAGACGGTTCGATGGAAGGGAGACAGCTGGAGTTGCCTGCTGCGTGTGGTGTGGCCGTGGCCTCCTGGTGGCTTGCTCTTAATTTTAAGATCTAAGCCAGGGCTTATGCTTACAGGATGCCTGGAGTTAGAAAAGACGGCGTCGCACAGGGTCAGAGGATCCCCACCCCGGCACCCCCTGCTCTCTGGCACGCCTGGTGCTCGAGTCCCTGTTGGTGTGATGTGCTCCCCTGTCCTCCTGTTTCCGGGCTTTATCTTTGTCCTTGTTTCTTGACGTCTGCCTTTAAAAGATGAGAATTCGGGTCACTGGTGACCTTTCCTCCCCCTCCTCCCGGACTCCTGAAGTCACTGTTTGACATGGTCGGACAGCACTGTTGCAGGGGCCTCTCATGTCTGGTGATGTCACTGCTGTTCCTCGAAGACCTTCTAGAAGAACTAGAGGCGTGGGCATTGCAGTAGGGAAGAAGGCAGAAGACCGAATTCCAGGCTAAGGCTCGACCCCGGGCCCCAGCGCTGTGTGCTGGGGTTCTGCCGTCTTGGTCATGGATGTGAGTGACCGAGAAGACTTGTCTCCTGAGTGGGGTCCCCGTCATTCTCTTCACTCCGTGTCTCTCAGACACAGGGCATGGCTGACTGGACACTCAGAACGTTTTTCCAGCCTGTAGGACACGGAATCCCCTTCCTTCCTCACCCTCCTTTACTCTCTGAGCTTTGCCAGTCATCTTCCTTCAGTCTTGTGTTATCACCCCGCCTCAGACATCAAGCATCTTTTGTCCCCCGTCTGTCTGTAAACGATGGGATCTCTGTGGTTGGCTGATTGGTCTCTGGTGTCACCTGTCTGGACGGTCTGACGTTCACAGACACCTCATTCGGGTCTTTCTTCACCGTCCCCATTTCTCTTGCAGCCGAATTTAGCGCCTCGTGTCCGTGTGTCCTTGAAGGTCTCCTCGGTCTTACTCTGGGCTCCATCCTCTGCGGGAAGCTTGTCCTCACTGGGAGCCCATGTCCCTGTGTCCCTGGCTGGACTTGACCCCACCTTGACGATCGTTCCCTTGAGTGGTTTGGTTAAAAAACCTGTTTTTTGAGTTGCCTATACATGAATTAAAGAAACGCCATTCATGTAAGGAGATAGATTTAGCTGCCTTTTTCCAGCAGCCAGAGGAGGCGCGTGTGCCGGGTGCTGGGTTAATCGTGTGGCCCAGGTCCGTGGTTCCAGGTGCCACACCTGCCTGCCTTGCCAGAAATGTAGTCCCTGACTCACTCCTCTGCGACATGACGCCCACAGTCTTTCCAACCAGCCATTCTGGGGGATTCTGAGAATATGTCGTTAACCTTGGATTCTCCCGAAGCTCATGCGGAGGCAGCGCTGGACGGCAGGTCTCCCCGTCCGTGCAGCGGGGCGGGAAGGCGGGCTCCGGACGGGACGGCCAGGAGGCGCGTAACCCCCTCTGTTGGTTCCCCAGACCACTCCCGGACCAGTAAGTCCAGTTGCTGGAGCAGCAGCGACGAGAAGCGAGCGTCTGCACGTTCTGAGCACAACGCCGGCACCAGCACGAAGAGCCTCATCCCCAAAGAGTCTCGGCTGGACACCTTCTGGGACTAGGGACAAACTGCGGCACAAGCCACCCGCCCCGTGGAGGAAGAAGAGACGAGACACCAGGAAAACAGGAGACAGCAAAGCGATTTGAGAGAGCAGAGCCCCGCCCGCCTTCAGACTTGACGATTCCAGACTTTCAGGCTTGGCTTTGGCTCCTGCCCCGAGGGGCTGCCAACACTACAGGACGCCCAGCATTAGCGTTGACTGAGGACGTGGGACCCCAGGAAACGATGCTTTCGATGTAAATAATGTACAGTCTGTGGATGTCATTCGCCCTGGACTACTCTCCCCTTTTTATATTTGTATCAACTTTAACTTATAAAAAAACAATGAGAAAAATTGCCAACAACAAAAAATGTTTTGATGTTGGAGCAGGGACAGTCGGTCAGCCCGTTGGTCACAGACATATGGAGGCTGGGCTTGGGGTCGCCACGCACACGCCCTCGGGAGCCCAGGGGAGAGTGAGCTCTTGCCACTCATCTGTCCCACACAGCACACGGGGCCGCTGTCGCTGCCGCCGTGACCTGCCCCGCGACGCCACGGGCCCCTGCCGATGCTGCGTGATAACGCCGGCTGACGCCAGCTCTCTGGACCAGAGGGACTCACAGAGACGCCAGCTCATTGTGTGTGATTTCCATGACGACTCTACAAAGGGAAAAGAGAATGTCCTTGTTTACAGAAGACAGACAAGCCCCGCTCCCTCCGTCGCTGTCAGACGCTCAGAGACGGAGGGACGGCTCTTCCTCCTTGTGGTTCCTTTCAACACGCTCACACGCTCTGGTGCGGGGCTGCCGTGCTCTCTCCAGGCAAGACCTCCCGGGCCAGACACGCCGAGGACACCCGCGTCTGGGGTGAAGCATGTATGTATTATTTATATGATGGAATTTTCCTTTTTCCGTGAGCATGCCACAAAGGCCGCGTGAGAGGAGACCAGACCGCCGCCGGGCCCTCTCCCACTGCGCGAGCCGTCACTCCATGTTGTCTCGTGTGACAGTCGCAGCATCGAACAAAGCAAGGTGATGTGTGTATATGAGAAAATTGTACGATATCATTCCAGTACATTCTGTTGTACATTTTAGTCTCCTTTACTTTCTCTTCATTGTTGATAAGAGGATGCGAACTGTACAGTTTCCAGCTAGTCAGCCCTATTTAGAGAAGACATTAAAAGAGAATATTAGAAGAAAACAGGAAAGATTTGTGAATTGCAGTTGTCAAAAAAAAAAACAAAAAAAAAACAGCCTAGCTGGCCTTATTTGTGAAGCATAATTGCTTTTAGCATATGGAAGTATTTTTTCACATTTTCTTTGTATAAAATTTGTATTAAACTTAAATATCTTTTTGACGATGGTGTTTCTTTGTGACTGGGCCAGTGGACACACAATGGGATGCCCGCTCGGTTCTGCCCCTCACCCCCGCTTTTCTTAGGCGTCACCTTTTTTTAATTAAACTGTTTTGGAAAAATAGTTTGGTCATCCTCACGTTCACAGTTTTCCACTTGGTGGGGACACCTGCGTCAGGCTTCATGACCAGGCACAGGAGGGGTCAGGAGAGGCCGTGGTCCTCGGAGGTGGTGGGCGCGCAGTAAGTAGGCTGACCGTATCCTTGAGACAAAAACGGGACACGGGGATGGCAGACACCGCGTGGGGCTGCGCACTGGCGACTCGGGCGGGACGAGGCGGAGCGACCGAGCAGGAGCCGGGCAGCCAGGCAGCAGCGAGTCAGTGTAGTGCGATGCCCCTCAGTGGTCGCAGTCGGGATGTGGTCCGGCGGGACTTCACGGAAACGGACAGAGCTGGTGCAATGAATTGCGGCATCTTAGGTGAAAACCAGACTTGCCCCTGGAAGTCCCGCTCCCAGTGTCCTGCCTAAAACACGTGCCGCTTGAGCTAGTCAAGGACGAGAGATGCCCGTAAGCCCGCGGTGCCAGAGGTTAGTCCCCGCAGTACTTACCGCAGCTCGACCTCACGGTGTGTGCTGCTCCTCCGAAGCCATGGGCAGTGGGGGAGGCGGGGACCCTCTTCCGCTGGCTCCTGTTTCCTCGCGGGGTGGAAACTGCAGCAGCGGCCTCGGCGTTAGCAAGGCCCGTCGTTAATGCAGAACAGAAGGGGCAGCTGTTTTGGGGTCCCCTCAACGGGCTGGACCCCTGGCAGCTCAACTGCCCCCTGTCCCCATTAGAGACTGTCCTGGTTTATTAAAAACAGGACAATTCACATGTTCAAACGGTGGCATGACTGACGCGGTAGCGTCCTGTTTTAAACGGTGCACGTGGCCAGTCTAGTCACGAAGAGCGGCCCCCAGGGCTGCTTCCCGGCAAGTCCAGCTCTTGGCAGAGAGGAGACAGAAGGGTTGGCCTCAGGGAGCAGGGATGGGGGTCAGTCAGCAAGTTGTCCTTCTGGGGGCAAGACGAAGCCTGAGCTGACGAGTCGGGTGGGCAGTCCCGGACGTCAGCTCCATCTGGGTCCCTTGGACATTTCGCTTTCATGTGTCACTTTTTTTTTCAACCCTTTGGAGACACTCAGCTCACGATCTGTGAGTAAAACCAGGACTGGACTGGACTGACCTGCAGGCCATTTGTCGACCAGCACTGAGCAAGGAGCAAAGCGGTCCTGGCTTGGAGCAGGACCCGGGGTGCAGGCAGCTGCTCAACCTGGGCCCTTGTGGGGCCTGGTGGGAGGGGACACGACCTCAAATTGGGGAGGGTTGTGGCTGCTGTGGCCTCGTGAGGAGGTGGAGCTGCACCGGGTGGTCAAGCTCAGTGGTCTGCCGTGTGCGCAGGTGGGCTGCGGCGTCCAGAGTCCTGTGAGCTGGCCAGGGAGGGCGTGTACCAGCTGCTGTCGTCCCAGCGACGCTGCAGAAACAGCCCCTCGAGGGGAGTAGCTCAAGGCCACAGAAGCAGTGAATCTTGACTGGACTCCTGTCTGAGTGCTCTTCCTGGTAGATGGGGCCTGTTGACCCGCCTCCCTCCCCGTTTTAGGGAAATGTGCAGACAGGAATGAAGGTGAGTCGGCAGAGGAGGAAGAAGCATTTATTTCATTTTTATTTAGTTCATACTGGTGGCTTCCCCTGGAGCCGGGACGCCAACCCAGGGGTAAGTGGCCTGTGCTTCTTCAGAGGTGAGTGCCCTAACCACTACTACACCAAGCTGTGCCCTATTTGTCATTTTTGAAGTAAAAATATTTTAGCTTTTATTGGTCATGCACTGTCCCTCCACCGCCTCATTCTACTGAGGACCAGTCTCAGCGGGGACGAGGCAAGGGCAGCACCACCGCCCCCTGCCGTGCCCGCGCCTGGCACAGCCGTCCCCAGCTGGCCCCGCACTGAAGGTTGTCTTACAGGCACCTCCGAAGCCGAAGTCACACTCCTGCCCACCATTGTCCTCCATCTCAGGCCCCTGGGCCTTCATGTCCTGGTCAAGGCCCGTATGTGTGTCGCTGGAATGCGAGCTGTGTGAGGGTCGGCTGTCCTCATTGTGTCCCCGGGGCTTGGAAGGGCTGATGGTGCTGAGGCCACGTGGGACTGGCTCGCTGCCCTCTGGTGGAGGTGCGCCTTTGCGTGGCCGTGCCCTCAGGAGTGACCATGCCCTCAGGACGTGGCCATGCCCTCAGGAACGTGCAGGGGGGCCCTGCTCCGTGCTGTTCCCCAGCAACAGCACTGGACACACACCCCGCTGTCCTTTGCCGTCAACTGAAATCGGCTGATTCCTCACGGGCCTGCGATCCTGTCACCTGGAAGACGACCCTGCCTGTCGCAGCCCCAGTGGGTGGACATTCGGGTGGCCTGCAGACTCCAGTTTCAGCAAGCAGACCTGCAGTGCGCTGCTGCTGGGCCAGTCGTGATCGAGACGGCCCGCG
The DNA here is from genome assembly GCA_004363575.1 of Solenodon paradoxus. Lineage (NCBI taxonomy): Eukaryota > Metazoa > Chordata > Mammalia > Eulipotyphla > Solenodontidae > Solenodon > Solenodon paradoxus. The sequence goes on along the minus strand of RJWH01005225.1, from coordinate 4,396 downwards.
GGCGTCGCCCCAGCTGGCTGCACAGGAGCACGCGGAGTGGCAGGTAAGGGGGCTCTGGCGTCCACAGGACCTTTCCCTCTGACTAGCCTGGGAGCGTTTCTAGACTCCCAGGGGCTCTGAATCCATGAACAAGAAGACGAGGCAGAAGGACGGGTCTGCGGGGGCCTTGCTCTTGTCCTGTGACCAGGCAGGGCAGGGCTCCGTGGTGCTGCCTGCAGGGACGGTCTGGGGGAGACACTTCACTCTATCAGGCACGCCTGCCATCTGGTGGCCTCCAGGCGGACCTGCAGCCCGCAGACCAAGCAGCTGCAGGAGCATTCCCTCAGCAGGAGGTCACAGCTGCGACCAAAACGGGTGGCCTGTGGCCTCTGTCCTCATCCAGCTGACATTCTCACTGGAAGCAGTCAGAGGGGGCAGGCATGTGGAACGTAAATACACAGGGAAGGAGTGTAGGCAGGGGGTGTGACTGCGATGTCACAGAGGAGCTGGCCTTTGAGCAGAGCCCTGAAGGCAGTGACTACGACAGGACTCTTAATGCTGGCGGGACACGAGAAGCCCCTGGAAAGAGTTCAAATAACAAATCAAGAAATGCCAGACGTGATGTCCCTTCTGCAAATCTGAGGAGGCTGGGGCTTGGGCACCTGTACTTCCAGAAACTCCTTAGGGGAGCGCCCTTGTGGCCAAAACACTGCTGTGCAGACCAGGCCAAGTCCAGGGACCTGGGACAACAGCCAAAATGAATAAACAAATGAATAAAAGTGCTTTCTTCCTGGGACTCTATCTTCTGCCTCTCCTTTCCCTCCTCCTTGAAATTAACAACAAACCAACCATCATCCAATTAAAAAATGTAAGAAAATCCAAAATAAATAAAGCTGCTTCTTCCTTCTCTTCCTTCAATTCTTAAAATGCTCCTTCCTCCTTTCCTTTCAAAAGAAAACTCAAGTGCTCCTTTTGGGCAGCCAGACTTGAGAGTCATGACCCAGCCGGGAGAACATCCAGGTCGAAGCGCAAATAAAAGAGGCTGGAGGCAGGGAGCTTGGCATCTTTCTGGAAAAGAAGTCAGGCCAGCGAGGCCAGAATTGAGGGATTTGAGGGGGAAGGGGTGGTGTTGATGAAACAGAGGGAGCCGTCCGGTTTCCATGGGACACTGGGGAAGTTAATGCCTTTAGAAGCAGGACAGGTACAGGGGAGCTGCCGATGTGAGGGGCAGAGGGGCTGGGTGCCCCACGGCCATCGCCCTTCTCCCCACTTAACTCAGTCCCACATTCAGGTCTCTTGTGATCGAAGCTGCTTGATGGTCCTCAAATGCTCCAGCACTTGAGAACATTCGAGGCTCTCCAGTTCAGGAAGGCGCACAGGAGGGTTGCTGGACAGGCCACTTGCCCCAGAGAGGTAGACGGGAAGCAGACTGGTGGCTTGGTCCTCTGGCTCAGGGCGCTGCTTGCCCAGGGCCCCCTTTTCAGGGCATGATGCTAATGGGAAATTGTCCCCCTGGGCCAGGAGATCGTCCAAGGCTGGGTCAGCTGGGGTCCGGACACCCTACGACAACTGAGTGCTGACTGTGGGTCCCTTTGATGAAAGCAGAAGGGGACTTCACTGACACCGCATCCTCTGCACCTCAGACAAATTCTGTACATTGCATCGCAATGACCCGCATTTTGCATCTCAGGACATCAGGCCAAGAGAAATGGAGGAAACTGCCTGAGGTCATGGCTACTTAGTGGCAGAAGCTGAAAATGAGCCCTGATGACACACACAGAATGCCTGCTGTTAACCATTCCAATATCTTTGTCACATTATCTTTTAACAGCCAGATTTCAGTTTTTAAATAGGGAAGTTAAAAAGTCAGATTTGGAGTTAAATGGCTCGCATTGCATAAAGTTTGAAAACATACTGTGAAAGTAATAAAATGTGCCTGTGGGATGCGCCCTGATGGCCTAGCCGTTTAGTACACCTGGGCGCAGTCCCAAGGTCCCGGGTTCAAGACCCAGGGTTGAGGGGAACGACCCAGGTGAACAACTAAATAAAAATAAATAAAGGACTTCTCCCTCATCTCTCTTCTTGCTGCCAACTCACCTTCATTCCTGCCTCTGCTTTTCCTTTAAACAAACAAAGTGTCTGTGATGCATCCAGATTTGGCTTCCAGCTTGTAACCTCAGGCGACGGCACTGATTTAGGAGGCAGAGATGCTGGCGAGATCTAAGCTCCTGTCCCTTCCCACGGGGAGCTCCTGGGCCAGCCACTGCCTCTCTGAGCCTCAGTTTCACCCTCTCTGAAGTGGGCCTGACCAAAACAACGATGACTTGCATAAACTGATTTTTTGCCAAATCTTGTTCTAAACCAGTGTTTTCCAAACCTTGAGTTGTAAAGTCCACGTGCTGGACGGTGACCTGTAGTAACGAAAAATCATCTAGAAGAGGATGGAAAACCACAGGGTGCCTCACGGGAGAACGGCTGGGCATTGCTTTGTCAAACAGTTTCAGCTGCACACCACACCTGGGCTCTGTTCACGTGCACCCGTGAGTATGTGACTCTGGCTTTGGTGTCACGTGCATCTCCTCTGTGGCTGCCACAGAAATGTGCTCGGCACTCTTCTCGGCACTGCTTCTGTTCCTGCGCTGCCGACCCCCCACCCTGTGAGCCCAGTTCTGTTGTTATCCCCACTTCACAGGCCAGGAAGCTGAGGGTCAGAGGTGAGGCCCCACTGATAGGAAGAGACAAGCTGGGATCCGACGCCCGCCCGTCTTAACCATCATGCACCCTCCTCTCCGCTCCAGACACAGCAGGTGCTTAATAAACGCTGGAAGCTGGGCTGGTGTCTCACCCACACCAGATGGCCATTGGGCTCCAAGGACAGAGAGAGGAGGGCTGGCTGGGTGGGCGGGGGCTGCAAAGAGATGCCCAGCTCACCTCCCACCCAAGCTCACCAAATGCTCTGGGACATACAGGTAACAGGTGCATTTAAAATTCACTGTTTGGCTAGAGCAGGCCTATTACCCTTAATGAACTTCCGGATGGAAAAACAATCCTAATAATTTTAACTATTACTGTCACTTTATTTTTTTTAGGGAAGGTGCAAGGTAGGAATGAAGGGAAGCCCGCAGGCAGGAAGAGAGAGGAGGATCAGAAGCATTTATTTATTTTAGTTCATCTTGGTTGCTCCCTCCAGTCCAGGTGACAAACTCGGGGGCTTAGTGTGGAAGGAGGCTAGGCCACGGCAGGGAGCACCGACAACCGCGCTATTAAAATCCAGAGCAGCCAACTTGTAGAGTTGGCCACGGAGCAGAAAAGTCCCCTCCTCCCAATGATCATGGACACTGTCCTGGGCAGGGCTCCCCACTGTGGTCACTGGCAGTCAGCGGATCACTAAGTCTTGGGCCTGAATGCAGCGTCCATCGTGTTCCATTTCGTCAACGCCATCGCGGAGGCGGGGCACCCGCTGGAGACGCCGTCCAACCCGCCCGAGGCCGCCAGGCAGTGTCTCGGGACGCTCTTCCCCGGCACCGGCGGGCGCTCGGCCGGCTGCGGGGACGCACTGCCCTCTGCTGGTCACTAGCGGGTATCGCTCCGCCGGCACAGAACTGGCGTGGAGACGGGCTGCGGGAGGTCCGGCGTTTTCAGCTCCAATTCTTCACCCAGGGGCCTGGGTGCATCTCAGCGACATTGTGAGTGAGTGAAGTTGGGCACAGCAGGGTATATTCTTTATAGATAGACGCGTTTATATGAAGGACGAACTGTCGTGGTGACAAATCGGAAGCGATGGAAGGGGAGGAGACGCTGGGAGGGGCTACAGGGAGCTTTTTGGGGGCCTGGAACGTCCACTTTGATCTGGGTGCGGTGCCCAGTGTAATCACGTGAAAATACGTCTGTATGCATACTTGAGCTTTGTGTAGTAGGCTGTGCGCAGATGATAAACTAAAATGAGAAGATCTTCCAAGTTACGCTGACCCCATTTCTTTGCCATGGGGATGGCAGAAACAGACGGGGTTATGTGCTGGCCACTAAGGGGAGGCGAGGAGGCGGAGTAATCGGAGCAGGAGCAGAGCAGCCAGCAACAAGTAAGCACTGTGGATGGCCCATCAGCGATGGATTAGTTAGGATGTGTGGTTTGGTCTGAGAAAATTCATACAAATGACCAGGGTTGGTGCAAGGAATTTTGGCACCTTAGGTGAAAACCAAACCAATCCTGTAAGTCATGCTATAAATGTCTTGCCTAAAACCCATGCTGCTTTAATTACCCCAGTGCCAGAAATGCCCACTAACCCCCACAGTGCCAGAGATAATCATCACAGTGCCAGCGATAACCCCACAGTGCCAGCGACAACCCTCACAGTGCCAGAAACAACCCCACAGTGTCAGACACAACCCTCATAGTGCCAGAGATAACCCCACAGTG
>RJWH01005224.1:59868-82639 GCA_004363575.1 Solenodon paradoxus | reverse complement strand
ACACACACACACACACACACACACACACACACTTTTATATCAAAATGCCTTCCCCTAAACTTCTGGGAGGACCTGGCATCTGTTACCACAACAGCTGCTTTCTTGGCACATGATGCCTACAAAACAGTAGGCATCAGGATACTGGTCTTAACTATAAGTGACTATGACTTAAAAAGATCAGAAATGGGAAGCATAATCACTTTTGATGAAAAGATTAAAGCTAATAAAGACAAGAACTTGAGAACAGGTCTCAAGAGCCCCAAGTTCTGCCTCTAGTCAATTGCTTAGAAAATCTTTTCTACCACTTAGGATAAAGTTATACAACCTTAGAAAAAAAGTAAAGGAGAGGCTATGACGTATGGAAACTATCTCTGGTCTTACTGTTATTTCTAATAAAAGGTAGATCATTTTGTAGAAATATATGATTTTTCACTGACCCCAATGTAAGACGTTACAGGTTAACTATCCCTATCAATATCAATATCGGCTATTAGGAAAAAATGAAAAAAAATCTGACTATCATAGGAAAACGTTTCTCAATGAGAGCTTTGTGGTACGTGATATGTAATCGTGTAAAGTTGTGCAGTCTTGTTGTGTCTGCTCTGTTTACATCCTGTGGGGCAAAAATAAGACCATTTTTCAGTTGCTGTTTTATCACCAACAAGCAACTATTTTAAGGATAAGGCATCATGTGGAAGTGAGCTAGATCCTTTCGAGGAGGCAAAGCAATATATCAGATTCTCTTCAGTCTACAAGTATGATAAATTTCCACTTTCCACCCCACCCACCTCCGCCATCATTATTTCCTGGTGTCACAGTTCATCTGGGCACATGTCTGAGGCGGAGAATTTGGCAACTAGGTCTTGATGTGGGAGCAGTAGGAACTGAGCCATTGAACACAACTGGATTAGGACGTAGGTCACAGTCAGAGTGTCAAACCCAAACACGGTGGTGAAAGAAGGTCCGCAAGGTCCATTTCTAATGCAAAGAATCTGAACCAATGGAAGAGCATGATGGACCAAGTGCCTTTGGGGCTGGTGGAAAGAATGGAGCTCAGAGAGAGTTCTTTTTCTACCTCTGCCATCAATCAAATCTTAAAGCAAACTACTTGTTCTCCCATCCTTAACTTCCTCTGCTATAAAATGAAGAGGTTGATAAAATGGCTTTAGAGGAACTCTTCTTGCTCTCCAACTCTGTACTCTCTCATGCCCATTTAGGAAGAGGAATCACATTACAAAAAATCGAAAGTCATGAGGTCATTGAGTTTTTAGCACATTAGAATTCATTTTTTTATTAAGTTTCAAATGAAATCTAATTAGTATTTTTGTCTCATATCCTTTGTGACTTCCAAGAGTACATTTTTAATATAAATATAGGAGCATTTTCTGCTCCTTAATCTGTATAGAGAAATTACTTTTGACATTTTTAAAGAAGCTCACTTTAAAGGAGCTCAAGGGTGTTGATATTTATTAAGTTTCTTTTCTTTTATGTATGCATTTTATAGGACAGAGATATGAGGTGGAGTTCTCAAACTATAGTCCACTGGCTGCATTACACTTGTAGACATTTTATTTTTGTCACATAATATGTGATAATTCATTACTGCATTTTAAAGTGGAGAAATTTTAAGGTAGAAAAATCAAGACTATTGCCTTTTCCTGAAATATTGGAAGATATGGCAGCACTAAGCCTACATTCTCGAAAAGCAATTTAAATATCTGATGTTGAGTTTCTGCTGTCTCTTTTAGAAAACTTGGACTCTGGTTCGCCACGTATCGCTCCACCCCGTATGAGACCTTTCCACCCACCTCTCCCAGAAATGTGTGAAATAGCATGCCACTTCAAAGAGGTTCTGTAGGAAATCTGCTTAGCACTTAAACAAGCTGTATTAATAATCTCTCTATCCAGCACTGCATGTGAAGCATGCAATTATTTGTTAATTGATGTATCTGACATTTATTCAGAGCCTACTATATTCCAGGTACTAGGAATACTATGATGAACAAAACATGTTATCATGGGACTTAGAATTTAATGAAAGAAAAAGATACTATAACAAATAATTCAGATATTGGTAAAGACTATGACATGAAATAGCATAGGGAAAGATGATAAAGAATAAAGAGTGACACATAAGAGGAAGAAGGGAGTGCAGTTATGACAGGGAGGTATATTCCTTTGGAAGTACATTCAGTATGTTCCAGATACACGTCAAGTAGGGCTCTTAATCTCGGGTCTAGGGTTTAGTGAGTGTTTTGAGTAGGAAATTACACCTGGGTAGAATCTTAGGCAGAAACGATCTTGATAGGTGACTGAGTAAGCAAAACCAACCACAAACTAAAGCAACCATATAATGACACCGAAAACAATAAGAAAAATTTGGTCTTAGGGAATTTATGTGACATAAGAGACCCTAGAGAAATTTGTTCTAATTTTAAAATATATGAATTTTACCTTTCGTGGTTGCATATTTTTAAGTAATTTATTGAGGGAACAATGAATCATAACATCATAGAAGTGTAAGTCGTACATCATAGTAAATCAACATCTGTTATAATACATTAAGTTTATCACCACCAGCCCTTTATTTTTAATTTATGTATCCATTTTTATTGTAGTAATTATTCTTCACATTAAAATAACCTTATATGTATAGATATTCCTTAGATATATGTCAACACACCCTGCCCTCCACCAAATCACCAAGTGTTCTCCACCACTGTCCAGTGGGCTCCACCACCATCTTTGAATGGTGTAAAGGGAGCTACCTCATAAGTGGGACACGACAACCCATGGAGACCCAATGGGACATAAAACACTTTCGCTTATAAGTCATTCTGCCCTCACATAGTTTTTATGTCACAACGACCAGAGCCTCCAAAAAAATTGAAGTCTTGGGAACCCATTGCTGTAGTTCATAGAGATCAGCCTCTCACGGACAGTAGAGACTGGAGGAAGCTAGACAGTACACATGGAGGAAAAACAGCCTCACTCAGATGTGGTATATAGAGCAACCAAAAAAACACTGAATCAAATCAAACACTAATTACATGTTTAAGCTATGAGACCGAATTAGTGGTTACCAGATGGGAAGGGAAATAGGAGTAGTAAAATGGGTCAATAATATGGTGAAGGATGGAATTAGACTGTTAGTGGTGAACTTAATATAGAATAGATAGATGTTGATTTATAATGATGTATACCTTAAACCTATATAAAGTCAAAATGTAATGTTATTTCAATAACATTAAAATAATTATTAAGAACAATTTGCAAAAATTAATTTTCTATCAAAAGGAAAAGAAAAAAATGTATCCATAGCAGCTGTTAAAGAAATGCATCTTTTTAATATGAAGGAAGTCCTTTTCAATATAAACCGTTATATAGACTTGCAGCAGAGATGAATTAAACATGCTTTGGATATCGCTCTTTGTACATTTCAATTATGACATGAAACAGGCATATCACATGCATATTCCCATGTGATTTTCCATGCATTATAGCTCAAATAACTCTGTAAAGATTCACAACAATTCTCTACAGAAGGCAGAGCTGATATTCTTACTTTCTCTTTCCCCTCCATCATGCACACCAGTTAAATATGACTCAGAAAGGTCATGAGTTACTAAATGTCACGAGATCACAAGTTTTGTTAGCGCCAGGGTGCACTTTTGTCTTTTGTCCTCCAGCTGTTTTTCCATAATCCCTATAAGTGTTGATCCAGACTGTTCCTTCTCAGGAAAATAAACCTCAATACTCACTTTAAAAATTATGCACTTGATGTAAATGCAGATTCATATAAATTCAGGCCCATGCTTTGGAGCCTGAAAAATCACAGTAGTTAAAATGTACTTCTTTACGATGTGTCAGGACCCTCTTCAGTTGTGTGACATCAATTATTTCATTTTCTTCTGATTGTTTTGCTCAGTCTGGAATGTTCCTTCCCCAGGGGCCAACACTGATTACTCCCCCACTCATTTGGGTCCCTGCTCCAGTGTTAGGCTATGAAGAGAGGACTTCCCTGACCCCACTGTGTGCTGTCTTTTCCCAAATCCGGCCTCCATTATTCTCTAGCTTAGTAAAAGTAGAAATAATACACAAGCTTCAGATCAAGCCAGAGAGATAACTTTAAATTTTCTGTCATTTAAAAAAGCAACATCAGAAAAATTAAATAATCTATTTTATATAACTCAGTGTATCCAAACTACTACCATGATGAATATTAAACATTCATGATGTATTTTATATTCTCACAATCACATCTTCAACATTTGGTACTTATATTGGGGGCACAACTGGTAAATGTACTGTATTTACATTTGAAGCGCATGTCGTTTGGGACCAGCTACATTCTGAGTGCTCGATGGCTTCATAGGACTGGTGGCTACCATTTTGTATAGTGCAGCTCAGTGCCTGTTACCGCTTTACTTGTTTCTTTATACTGTATTTTGAAACTCAGCAAGGCCAAATGAGTTATTTAGAACAAATCCCAAAATTCATTATTGTCAGAGATAAAGATAGTTCAGTGTATCATCTTTGATAGACAGGTGAGTGAGAAAGACAGAGAGAGAGAGAGAGAGAGAGAGAGAGAGAGAGAGAGAGAGAGAGAGAGAGAGAGAGAGAGAATTGATTGTCTTCATGAGGTTATGAACTTTTTAGGGAAAGAAAAATTTTCTGTTAAATTTGTGGTCGCATTACAATGTGTGGCCTAATATCTCCCTCAAGGTAAGCTCTCAAATCTTTGTTGGGTGAATAGCAATCTTCTGAAAGGGCTTATCTTTGACCACTTCCATTTGCAAGAGGAGGCAACAACACAAGGGAGAAGTACCCCTTCCTAGGCCACACAGCAAGATAAGCATTCCTGCCCAGTCCCTCTGCTCTTCCAGAGTGCATACTTGATCTGAGCTATTCTGCTAAACCAAAAAAAAAAAAAAAAAAAAAAAAAAAATTTCAAGCACATTGATGAAAATAATACATTGTCATTTTCAAATATTTTTCTCATCATTTTCCTTTGTTTTGCATATTATCAAAACAAAGTAATATTAACAAGGCAAAAACTGACCAGTAAAATCACATCAGGTCCTGTAGAGCTAGCCATCAAGGACTCGGTTGGTGGTAATGCCCGCTGTTCACTTGAGGTCCCAGTAATTGCGTGCTTTACTGATTTAAAAGGAGGTTGACTCAGGACTAGGTTTTTTTTCACACAATAAAGCATTGTTTGGTAGCCGCTACATTCTCATTATTTGGGTGGATAATTTGCTGGAAATGCATTGTATAGGCCTGATGGACAATGATCAGTTGTTGAGGAGCTGCACTTTGTTGGATGTGACTGTATTATGTGGACACAGTTATGCTGATTAGATCAGAAAGCCTATCATTCATTGATTAAATGGTGTAAAGGAGAAATGTTTAAATGACCTGGATGGGAGCTGAATTGACTATTTTGGTTTCGCTCACGTGGGCCAGCTTCTGCATGACTGTCGGGAGTGATTATGTGCTATCCCAATACAAATATATGTCATAATAACAACTTATACTTGCTGTATGTTTTCCTTGCGCCAGGTATGGAAGGGGCCAGGAATTATTTCAGGCATGCTTAAGCAAGAGAAATTAAGTAAATCCCCCAAGGTGGTACCCCTGTTAAGTCTCAATGCTCTGACTTGAATAAATGATTCCAAGGTCCATCGTCCACGATCAACATTTTTCACCCAGCCCCTTTACGTGTCAAGCTTCCCAACACAGCAGGTTTCTGCTTTTCTCTACTCCATACAGGCACTTTAAAGGAAGTGTGCTTTAACGGCATTGGAGTCAGACAGAGCCTACTCCCCACCTGATACTTATTACTGTACAAAATTGGGTGAAATGATTTTATGCTGAGAGCCTCGCTTCCCTTTTTTTCTTCAAACAGGGCTGCAATGCACTAGCACTACTGTGATGAAAAACTGTGTGTAAGTTGCTCAGCCCAGGGTCTGGCATTGAGATGATACAATGATGGCAATCGTCTCTATAATTACAGAGGACTTCAGGAGAATAAAATGCTGTTCTTATTTACACCTTATATTTCCACCCTAAAAAGAAGTAGCAGCAATTAGAATGGAAAAGAAGGGCATTTTAAGGGAACAGAATGAAATAGCTCTATAGACTCTATATGTGTATAATATCTATTTAATAGCATCTGCAGTTTGACTACAAAAAAAAAATTCACAAGGATGTAAGATCTCATGCTTCTGGGCATAGCTTTATGATTGGTTGAGGTCAAGCATAGATTCTGTCTCTGGTGTTGTAGAGAGTGGTGGGGAATATTTGATGTATTTCATACCTTCCATTGAAGCACCTGGTGTTATTTGAGGAAGAGGCCTTACATTAGCTGGCTGGGCTATTTGGTCAGTTCCACTTATGCTAGAATACACGCTGCATCCAGTAGTGATGCTTGCTTAAAATAACCTGTGGCTGCAACCTTTGAACTAAAAAGTGCTGCCTGGGAGATATCTTGCTGATGACACACATTTTGCAAACCAGGTTGTATCCCTCAGGTATTACTATCTACTATGGAGCATGCTTCACTTTAGCTCAGTTCTTGAAAATCATCTGTCTCCAGAGGCATTCGAGAATTCATTTTAAAGGAAAAAGAAGTGTAATTTCCGAAAGCTACTTCAGCAGAGAAAAATAACTCCATTACGCTGCTCTTCTTTTGATGTCCTTTTGGTTGCCTGACTCTGCTTCTCACACTGAATGCTTGTGTTCCGGGAGGTGATCGGATGCTAATACTTGTGAAGATGCTGCTGACAACAAATATGACCTCTGTCTATGCAAAGCTGTGTTTCAGGACTCTATATAACCTAGCTCTAATCTTTAGTAAGATAATGATTTTGTTAGAGAAGTTAAATGATTCATTAATTCATTGTGTTGCAGTTGGCAACCAAGTCCATGTCTCTTCCATTTCAAAAACCAATTTCATCCCTCCTAGATGCCTCTTCTTTCACTTCTCTTTCTCTCTATTTTCTTCCCCTTATCTTGCCTGTTCTCTCATTTTCTTTTGAGAAGGTCTTTTTTTTTATTTTGTTTTTATTAGACTCAGTGAAGTTGGGTTATTACCAACTTGATCTTGCACAATTAAGAATTGGGTCTCAAAGGGAATGATAAGGTTTCTTTTAAAAAAAAATGATTACAGTAACATGAAGGATAGCACTATGTAAGTTCCAGCTGTGCAATATTATAAATTAACATCTGTGTGTTTACCACTGACAGTTCAGTTCTAGCCTTCTCCAAATAATTGACCGCTTTTACTAATTAGTTCACTCCCCTTCTTCTTCACTTCTGGTAACCCCTAATTTGGTCTATAGACTGAAAGTCTATTTTTGTTTGATGTGGTTCATTTGTTTGACTTCTCAATATGCCACATATGAGGCTGAATAATTGGAATTTGTCACAAGAAGCTTTCTAAGTTATCTTTGTCCATTTTCAGTGAATGCATGCTCACTCATGGTGCATGCTCACATTCCTAAGTTGCCATCTTTTGTATAGATGCTCAAAAATGAGCATGATGAGGCTGACATCTAGTACCCAAGACTTCTTTCCCAAGGTTCAGATCTAGCTGTGAGATCACTTCGTGTTCTAGAAGGGCTGAGAGAAAGCAGCGTCAGGCCACATCAAAAAGTGACACTCCCTAATCTGAACTCCTACCACTTTGTAATAATACTACTGAGTGTGTAACCAAATTGCAGGCTTTTCCCTATGAGCCTTTAATATATCAGAAGGCATGCCTTCAAAGGCTCTACTAAAATATGTCCTAAGGTTTTAAAGCATCAATAATTTTGACTGTACTTCAAACTCTGACTAGATGATACATCATTTTCCCTTATTTTTCAAATTTAGGAACTGTTTATTGGCTTTTGCTGATTTGCACAAATCATTAGGAAATTTTAGGAAACTTAATATGGATAAAATCACTTTTAATATTTCTAAAACCTATAAAACCTCGAAATAAAATATTTAAAAAAGAAACCATATAATTCTTATTGAGACCCATCTTTAATTAATTGTGCAGAATCATTGGTAATAACCTACCTTAACTGAGTAATTAAAGTGAGACAAAATAGAGAATTTTTTGAAAGAAAATGAAAGAGCTAGAAAGAAGGGTGTGAGAAAAAACAGGGACAAAGAACATATATGTTTTTAGTTCATGTATTGTAGCATACTCCTTTTAGTATTTCTCTTTATAGATGAAGAACACTGAAACACGGGTAGGTCATCTGACTTGCCCAAATTCACACAGATTATACATGGCAGAGCCATGTTGAAGATTTAGTATTCCTTTAACTAAACCTATGGTAGTGATCACTTCTCAAAGTATTTAAATATCAGATCATTATGTTATACCCCTGCCACTAATAAAATTACAATGTTATGAGTCAATTCTATCTCTATATTGATGAAAAATAATTAGAAGTCTGGTTATAAGTTATCTTTGCTCGTTACTCCCAGAGTGCAGAGCCTGAGGCAAGGATCTGCACTATAAACAGTTTCCAGAAGGGATCACGGGGAACAAGAGGGAGTGTGCGGAAATGTGAAACAACGGTTGTTAGTGAGTTCATCACTGTTACGGACACCTGGACTCAATACCTCTGGAGTGCTGTTTACAGTATTCTCAGCAATTTCCACTCAAGAGACTGAAGAATCAGGCAATTCACCAACTCTCATTTCTCTTTGGGTATAGATGTTAATATAGAATGTTTGTTCCCCTGGAAGTCCAAATCTATACATGTCTATGACTGGCCTCCCATAGACATCCCTACTCAGATATCAGAAAAGCTCAGGGGAAGAAAGCAAGAGATATCCATTGTCACTGAAGCAAGGAAGGAGTTATCTGTGTCAAGCAAGTTGCCACAACTATAGTTGATGGAAAATTGGAGGGGTTATAAGGAAGTCACAGGGAGTATCCAATATATGCTTTCTACTTTATTTAAACCTAGTAATTGCCTTTAAATTGACAATATTGGAGGTGGATTACAGATGTTGAGATAAGGTAATAAAATGTTGGGCTGTGGGATCAATGATAGTTCAGAGAAAGATCTTGTTACTCTCCCTAAAACAGGTGGGAGCCTGGATGACCTAGGAGACTCCATAAAGGTGACTGTTGATGGCTTGGACAGAGTCTGTCTAACAGAGGAGCAGCAAAAGGGATATTTTTAAGGAGAATGTGGGCGAATAAAGGAGACACACATTCCTGTGTGTTTAAGGCATTCTGCGTAGAGTACAGTGAGGGTGGTGGTGGCAGATTAGGTGGAAAAGTACACTGGCGCTGAATCATGAAGGCGCAAAGTGACCAAGATTGAGGAGGAAGAGGAGGGAAAAGAGAGAGCGACCTTTGAGGGCCTAAATTGGGAGAGGTTGGGAAGTAAATATAAAGTGAGACGTCAAACAGTTTTTTAGGGTTGAGCAGAATTTAGTCTAATTTTAAAAGGAGTAGGTAGTGGGGGAAAAGTCTACTCAATTAAAGCTGAAAAACTGACATAGTACAGTCGCCATCACCAGAGAAGTGGCAGAGAACATAGACTCTTTGGCCTCTGGGGGAAAGCCAGAGATAAAAAGAGGTTTTTAGATCATCATTCCACTTGCTTAACATCTATGGAAACAATTTCGTTCTCGTCTCTCGATTTCAGATATTCATCTAAAAATGAGGTCAAAAGTAAATATCACACCAAGTTTCGTGAGAGGAAACAACCCAAAATGCACATTGATGGATGAAAGTATAAGCAAAATATGTTGTATATGTTCAATGGAATATCATCCAACCTTGAGAATGAATGAAATTCTGATACCTAATACTGCATGAATGAATCTTGGAAACATTTTTCTAAGTGAAATAAAGTTAGATCCCAAAGTACAAATATGTGTTTCTTCTGTGAGATATTAGAATAGTCAAATTCATAGACAGTAAAAAAGGACAGTGATTCTATTGGATTGGGGAGAGAGAGTTATAGTTTAATGAGTATAGAGTTTCAATTTGGGCTGATGAAGAGTTCTGGAGATGAATAGTGGTGATGCTTGTGTAATTAAGCCACTAAACGGTACACGGAAAATGCTTCAAATAGTAAATTCCGTGTTATATACATTTCACATTAAAAAAAATGTGTTACGAGAATTAAAATAGATAATACAAATAGCAGAGTTGCATGTCAGTGATGATCAAAATTATCAGTTGAGAGGCATCAAGCTCTTGATGAATATGGGACAGGAAAAAAGAGGGATGGGGTGGTCTAGGATAGGAGGAGAGGATGGGCACACATATTTGAGCCCATTTTGAGGTAGAAGGGAAGGAGGTATCAAGGGCTCCTGCCTGGAGAACTCTTCTCTGTTGAAGGAGTGTGAAGGCTGAAGGTGACATAGGGGCAAGGGGAAAGTTACAAAGCTGTGGGACAGCTGCTGTGGGTGGGGAAGGAAGCAGGCTGGGGAAGGATACAAAACTGGCAAGTAACAGAGGAACCAGCTGAGGTCGGATATAATGCGTATGTAGTAGAGCCAATGAGCACAGCTCTGTCATTTTTTCTAGCGGTACTTGGCAACCAGAAACAACCTAGAGAAATAAGCAGGTGGATTCATTTAGGCTATGGCGTTGGCAAGATAGCTGTGGTCAAAAGTTAAAGAGTTGAGGGAATTGAAATTACTCATGAGAACACAATCTAATTGGCTGACCAAGTGGTGTAAGCTAAGAGAAAAGAAAGCAAAGTAGGGAGGATTGAAAGATTTATAGGAAACCTAGAAGTAATCCAAGGGACCAAAGATTTTAATAAAGGAAAAATATAGTAAACATGGATTGTGATCAAAAGACAGGATGCCAGATGTTCAAGATCTGGGAGAAGAAGTTCCAGATATTGATCAAATGGTGAAGGCAGATGGGCGAACGAAGTAAAATTCTCAAATTTAAGGTGCATCAGAATTACCTGAAGTTCTCAACATGCTTTGCTGGATCTAGAAACCAGAGTTTCTGATCCCATAGGCCTGGGATAAGGCCATTGGATTTGCATTTCTAACGAGTTCTCATCGGATGGTCATTCTGTTGGTTTAGAGACAGTTCTTTTTTTTTTTTCTTTTAGACTCAATAGAAATTTTGCAAAGGAAGTTAAAAACTGTAACTTTTAGATTTTAAAACTAATGAAAATAGTCCCTTTGTTCCCTGCAAGCAGCACCATGGCATATGTGGTTTTCAGACTTAAATTTCAACTGATGATGTCTAGCATTTTCAGACATCTGTGAGCTAATTGATCTCCGAATGGGTAGCAGGATCTGTCATTTCAAAGTTGAATGGGACTTATGCTCTCATTATTTATTAGTAAGTTGGTTAACGTGAGGTCTTGTTTTTAGTTTCTACTGGTATTAGATTTTATGTGCTACTTTAAATATTCTCACTTCCTCCATTTTCTAGGCCCTTAACTTGTTGCTTCCCATTATCCACTGTCACAATTAATAAACGAACTCTACCTGGGACCTCACAGTTCTTCCGCCTGGTGCAACCCAGTAGCTAGTCTGGAAGGCCAATCCCTCCTTCTAGGCGGGAGCTAAAAGGCTAGGTTCATACCCCTTAAAATAAAGTAGAAAGTGGTTTCCCACCCAAGAGGTCAGATGATGTAATTTGGAGGACCTGGGAGTTAGCTTCCTATGGGAACACTTAGGACAATGGAGAAAAGAAGAAGGAAGGCCACCAGATTCCTTCTCCTTCCCCTCTCCCATGGATTACTCTAAGGTTCATTTTGTTGGTGAAGTCTGGAGACATCACACTTGACCAGAAGAGTTGATTGTCTTCTCTCATGGCTTGTCAGAAGCAGTGGCCATCTTGCCCACACGTAACCTTATATTCCTGACCATTCGTCACTGACTCACATCCTCTTTCCTCACTCTCACTGCCCTGGCTGAGCATTTCCCAAATAAAGCATTAACATTTATGTCATTTTCTGTTTCCTAAGGAGTCAGGTCACTCACCATCTACTCAGGTGCACTGTTTTCTCTGGCAGGGCCAGAAGCACTTACATTTCACCAGAGCTATAAGGAGTCACGTTTATAAAACAGTTTAAATTGCCACAACATTCCCCAAGTAACTGGAGGATATTTTAGAACAGTGACTTCTCAGAATAATGTCACCACATCAGCGGCATTAACATCACCTGAGAAGTTCTTAGAAATGCACATTCTTAGGTAGGGAGGCCCAGAAATCTATATTTTTAGGCCTTTCAGGTGATTCTGCTAAAGTTTGAAAATTACTGCTTTCAAGCTTCTTATAGATTGATGCCTTGGGCAGCTACTCGACTGGCTCACCAGGATCTGATGCTGCTGTAAAAAGAAACCTGCTTCTTCTCAAAGACTGACACGTTGTACTCTAAATGCACGTGAAATCTAAACCTAAGCCTATAGTTACTAATATGTAGTTGAATTTCCAGTGACTATGATATTCACAGATGCTTTTCCAGTCCACCCTTTCCAGATTGCTAAAAAGACCCAATCCATCTTTAGGCTGTTGATGAGTATGGGGGGAAAAATGGGAAGTTGGTCATTTTGAGTGACAGTCATTCAGTCGTAGTAAGTTTCTTGGGATTTATGGTACCCCACAACAGAACACACCTCTCCCTTGATTGAATGTTAATTGTTCATTAAATCTGGTGTTCTCTGGATAGTACAAGATAAATAAAGCAAAATTCTCTTTCTCTGTCCTTGTTTTTTTATAGTATTAGAATATAGTCAACACAGCATAAATGCTCTGAGATTTGACTTTTAATCTTTAAATGTAATATTATCTTTGTGCTTCATGAAGGCAGGGCAGGCCAAATGAGTCCAAATATTTGGGCATCAGAAAAAAATCTCTGAATGCTGAGATTGTACGGTCTCCATCATGGGAACATGTAAGATTTGCATATCCGAGTTCTCTTGCATTGTCAAGGATATTTGTCATTAACTAGATAACAATCTTCTTTGCTGAGGATTCTTTATATATATGTGTGTGTGTGTGTGTGTGTGTGTGTGTGTATACACATGTATATATTAAATTAAGTTATTGGGCACACAAGCATGTTACAATCATTTCATAGTATACACATACTGTTTTAAGATACCCTTGTGTGCTCTTAATGGATTTGCTAAACATATGGTGTAGTACAAAGCTGTTGAGTGGGAAGTGAGAAATTTTTCTTTGTAGTTTTCAAAATTATATGACTGGGTATTTCATTTTCATGTTGCATTTATGGCATTATCATTATAATATCATAATTTCATCACATGCAAGAGTTATGGCAAAGTTCATAGATTTTGAAAAGTTTGTTATCAATGCCCTGTGACAGTAGAGATTTTGATATAGAATTTAAAGTAGCAAAGACTTAGAAAGAAGGCAGTTAATGTGTGTCTGGGAAAAACATAACTTTTATTATATAAAAATACCTAATGAATCGTGCTCTATACATGTAATACTTTTCATGCAGTGTCTCATAAAATCTAATACATGGTTATTTTCTCAATTACATAACTGGAGATTACAGATAATTTCAAGGTACAATATTTATGTCTTTTTATATCAATGAATAAAATACAATTGCCTGCCCCGCCCCCCGCCCCCAAAAAATCAAGCAACCTTTAAAGTCTAAACACCATAACCATTTGGTTTTTGAGTAGTGCAGAGATTTAGAAATAAACTGTTATAGATCCAGTACACATTTCTGTGCCTTATTATAATATTTACAACTACTATGTTGTAATGCTATTTTTACATTTTTCATTGTGTTTTGATTTTCTTTTTCTGTGTTATTGATCTTTAATTATTCTCTGTGGGTCTCATGAAAGGCAGGAATGGTGTTTCTTCTCTGTGCAAAAACTCCAGCTGGGCATCTGTGATAGTTAAAGATGCCTCTGCCATCTCTTGCTGTTACTCTATCTCTCTTTTCTTGGTTGACCCATTCTCCCTGGTCTAATTGTCTCAGCTGAGGAATTATTGCCCAGGGAATTCACCTGTTTTGCTGTTACGCTTGGCTTACTGCTTGATGTTTTCTTGGCCAAGACCTCAGGGTGACTGATCATTTGTAGACCACTAACACTTCATTTTCTAAATTAACAGAGGCAGATGCGTTGTTTCATAGAAGAAAGGTTTTCCAGAATTTTCAGGTCATTAGTAATTTGGCGATGCCAATTACCAATTTCACCACTTTCAAATGGGCTTGCACGTTGTCTTTTCATAAGCCCTGCTATAAATTTTAGAGCCCTTGAACTCTGGCTGGAGTGGTTGGTTTTAATGCCCATCAGGTAAAGCAGCCCAAGCTTCCTCTCTTCAGAGCAAAATCACATGCACCAGCTGATCTGTTTGGTTTGTCAAGTTTATCACATGCAAGTTTAGAGGAAGTCATGGAAGCACCAAAGAGAGATTCAGAAATTTTAAAATCAGATGCTTAACAGTCTGCCACTTCTGCTGTCTTTGATGAACTGCTAGGCTGTACCATATTGTGTGTTTGTTTCTTTTTGTTAAGCTTCAATATTTTGAAAATGTGTTTATATTTCAAGAGTAGGTTGGAGTCTTGTCACCAGGGCAAATAATGTTTCCAAATTGCTAGTAACTAAAGACTCTTCAGGGACGCTCACTTCTAGGCATTTCTTGAATATTAAAACAAGTGTTTTTTGTTGTTGTGGTTGGTTTTACAATCACCAAGAAGGAGTTTAATCTCTCTCTTGCTGAGACAAAAGGAAAGGTAACAGTTTGAGAAAATAAAGTTTTAACACCTGTATGGACCAGAATTTTGCAGCATCTCTTGCAGCATTGTGGAATTGCAGAAAAGCCAATTGCCAATTACCTCTGGATTCTTTCTAAAGCTTATAGACCCTGTTGGTTTCCTTGCTAAGTGGCAAAGTACCTGCTTGAAAGCATTAGCTTGAAAATTAGAATTTTCCAAATTGCCATGCAAGTTTGCTGAACCAGCAAAATACATCCTTGTCATTTATTTTCCTAAGCTGCACTCCTGCTTCATGAAGACATTCCTTTGAACAAAATTAATCATTAATTTTTTTTCTAAGTAGGCTCTTGAAATATGTGACATTCTAAAGTAGCTAATATGTTCAGAATAAAAATGGGAAATTCTTTGGAAGTCTGTTTGCAGCCTAGCTTTGCTCTGATTAATAACCCTTGCAAATGTGTGCTTATTATACCATAAACATGGCCTTTATCAGAGCGTTAGAAAAATCAAACTATGGATATGCCATGTCAGAAACTCTTTAAATGTCAGAAAATGTAATGCTTTTAAATTAATGTGATTTTACAGTACTTCACTGTTTGTGGGTACTTTTTGAACTTTTTATGAATTTTGGGCTTTTAAAGATTCTCAGAGGGGGTTCTGTCAATGAAATAGAGCTACAGAGCTTGAATTAGATGGAAAGCAAGTAAAACTACTTGGAAAGAAAAAACCAGTTCCCTTTAGGTGTACTATGACCAAGTTTGGCAACTTAAAAGCTATTTTATTACTCAGTTTCTCTGAGCTCCTGACCAGAAGACTCAAGTGAGTAAATAGAGGATATTTTAATTCAGAGAGATATGATTGGGAAGTATTCTTGCAAAAGTGGCAGTGGTTAGAACAAAGAAGGCCTTATAATTGTTGGGAATTAATCATGGTGTTTGGCAGTGGATACAGAATTGATGGTTTAGGACCACAGTGGGACAAACACCACTTCTGTAGTGTTCCATTACTGTGTAATACATTGACCAGAAACTCGTGGCTTTAAAGCAGCACTCATTTATTTGCCAACATGTCTGTGGGTCTGAAGTCCAACACTAGTATGACTGTGCTCTCTGTTCAGGGCATCAGAAAACTAAAAGCAAAAATTTGGGTTGTGACATGCTCTGGTGAAGTAGTGGTTGCATGTAGTCCATCTACATCCCAGGGTGTTGGATTCATGCTTTGGAAATGGCAGGAATAACCAAGATGAACAACCAAATGAAGTAAATAGAAGTGCTCCTTCCTCTCTCTTTTCCTACCTGCCTGGCAACTTGACTTCATTCCTACCTTCACCTTTACTTCAAAAAAAACCAAAAACAATGTTGGCTGAAATGAGTGCTGATTGGAATAAAAAATTCTATTTTGGAAGCTCATTCTTACTGGTAGAATTCAGTTCCTGAGGTTGTAGGACTGTGGTCTCTATTTCCTTGCTGCTCTCAGACTGGAGTGGTTATTAGCTGTTTAATAATATGGCTTCTATATTCAAGTCAACAACAGTGTATGAAGTCCTTTTTGGTCTCCTGCTATATATAGAATAATGCCCTTTGCTTTTAAAGGGCATAGGTGATTAGAATTAGCTCAGGCTCACTCTGATAATCTTCTACTTGTGGCCAGCTATGTCATATAACATAATCTGCTCACAGGAGTAATAGTCAATAGATTCACTGTCCTGGAGGAAACACATGGTGTGTACATCAGGAGGCAGGAAATTTTAGGGGTTATCTAAAATTCTGTTGAAAACACACACACACACACCCTTACCCTACCTGTACTTTGGGTTTATCATTTCCTTTCTCTGCCCTCAGTGTTGTCAGTCTTTGATCTCAACAGCATCAGCTTTACCTGGTGACTACTAAGGAATGCAAATTAGCAGGCCTCACTCAAGAATCAATCAGATTTTCTAGGTAAAGATATTTCTTAACATTCTATTCGAATAAGCTCTCTATGTTTTCACAATGCTTGAGAACATCTGGAAGTTTGAGAACCAACACTTCACACCAAGGTTAGTCAACTACATCTGGTGCCGGATTGCTAAATCTGCTTTGATAACTGCTTTAGTAAATAAAATGTTATCGGAGCATGCCCATTTGTTTACATATCGTTGATGACTGCTCTCACACTACAATGGTGGAATTGCAGTAAGCAAACCCTATTATTAAACTAATAAAGAAATTTGTTATTTCAGCCTTTCCCAGATATAGTTTGCTTACCAGGGATCAGGAAGTAGGTTACCTGATTGCCTAAGTCCCATCCAATTCTGACTTGTTCTAATTTTACTCATCCTTCCATATGAATTCTATAAAACTGCATGAGATTTAGAAGCTCATTCTCCTAAAAATGATTAACCCCTGATAGTCATTCCTATTAGAGGATTCAGAAGTGTGTCATTTCCTCAAGCCATGATTGTGACTAAAGTAACGTCATCTTTCCTCTGCATTTTCAGTCCTCCATCTGCTTTTTTTGTCTTAAGTGAAAATGGAGACCATCTGTTCATAAACCTTCTTATATCTGTTTTCAATAGTTGAAGGCTCTTAAGTCACATTGAGTCTCTTCCCTTCAGGCAAACATTGCCGGTACCTTTAGACTGCCTCTTCCTACTTGGTTACCCTTTAGTCGTAGCTGTTTCTCTACTTTCGATATTTTCTGGACTGGATACATCTTTCATAGCTTATTAGTCTGAATATACTGAGCCAAAAGGCTTCTACATTAAAATAAAACAACAGACAAACAAATCCTCCAATAGTTCCACTTTCAGCTCTTGATTTTGTTAAGAGGGCTATGTAATTTTGTATCTTCTGACCTTACCTTACCTTTGCTTGACATTCATTAAATGTGGCCTACATCTCTTCCTTTACATCATTTTCTCTCCAAAATCAGCCTAACAATTAGAGTTAATGTGGCTAATTCTTATTTTTTAAGCTTGGGCACGATGTCAAACATTTGGCAAAGTGGAGATTTTTCACTAGCAGCTGATTTTTTTATTGGAAAACCAATTAGTTCCATAAACACGAAGAGGCCCCATTCTAATTTTACAATCCTTTCTCATTTCAGTTAATGAAATTTCTGCTTTCTCTTTTAATCACTTTGAGTTTGATCCTGAGTCTTGATATTTTCTGATTTGTGTTAAAATTATACAGTTATTTTTTATGGTGTTGTTTTGTTTCAACTTTTCATTTTTCTTTTATTCTAAGTCTGAATTCTTCTAGAAAACGTGGTTTTGTGTGTATTCCAAATATATGCAGAGCAGTTGTTCTATCCTCTTTGATTTTTCTTCTATCCACTTTATCTGTGACGTGCATTTGTATTCTTGGTATTACGAATTTCTTTGAGGGACAGCCAGTTTTCCCAAGCTTACCCCTTGAGGTACGCCCTGCCATTTCCTTTAGCAGATTAAAGCCTGCTTATTTGAAATATCTCATTACTGAAATAATCACTTTTAATTTACAAATTGTACAGCCTTTACCTTTCCAGAAACATAATGAATAACATAATTTTTTCTATGCCAGTCAAACTTGCGTTCCCTATGCCAAAACTGTAGGGTTTTCTCACAGAATGCATTTGCGAAAGTTTTCTGAAATATGATTTATTTAAAATAAAAATAACATGTTTTATAAGAAGATTTACTGTACTATGTTCTTATGTGATCAGGGAGGGAATTTAGATATTTTCTAACATTGTAATACTCTAAACTGATGAGGTATATGAGTTCTTTGCAAATAATTCTACTCTACTTATCTCTTTAATTGGAACTTATTAATCATGTGAGTTCCAAACAGATTACAAAATGAAAATGTAGCCAAAGGCAGTTGAAAAAGGATGACAAAGCTAAAAACAAAGCTGAAAATTATCTAAAACATATACCTGACTGTGTGACAATGGCTTTTGAATAATGACCGTGTACACAGCTTGACTGTCTGTTGGAAAGACGGAGTGTAAGATCATGAGTTACATATAAGAAGAGTAAAGAAAAGATATTTCTATGTCATACTCATGATTTGACTGGGGATATTTGACAAAAGAGCCAACAAAAATTTTGGCTGGACTAATTGAATTCTTGAGCTACAGGCAAGACTGCCATAAACAATTATAGTCAAGATTTTCCCAATGCCAATACACCATCTAAAGCTTTTTCTGCTTGGAATAGTTCGTGAAAATGTAGCAAATGAACAAGAAAGACTCTCATAAAATTGAATGGCCTTGATTCTAGTCCATGTGAATACCAGAACATGTCACATTTTAGTTTAAGAAATGTCATCCATCATATCTGATACTATTAATTGAAGATTACATTTGGCTGTTTACCAAGAGAAATGTGTTTCAAACTACTTGAAAATATGAAAGACCAAACTCAGACCAAGCAGTACCTAATTAGAAGCTGGTTTGATTTGTGAATATGTTAATAGTACAAAATTGTACTTTTTTTTAGTTCTTGTTTCAGAAAAGGATTTTATTTTATTAAACAAGAAGAAAATCTATTATTCCAAAGGGGAGACTGGAGAGAATAGAAATGGGAAATATGTTTTGCTTATTCCCTCGCTATTGCTTTTGTTTTATTCTTATTTAAAGAGCTTAGGGTTATATGTAATTCTATTGAAATGAACCCAGTGTATTCAATAGAGAGGGCAACCAATAAATATTCCATGAATGTTTGTGAAAGAAAATGAATGAACTAAGAAGTAAATCTAAGTGGAAAGAAAAGTGAGGGGCAGTAAAAGAAAAGAATTGATTGAACAGGTAATTGAGCTAAAAGGCAAAGAATATGAATTTGTGTGCATCCATTTTTCCACTAACCAAAAACAGTGTTTCCTTTTATTCCAGGTTCTGCGTCATTTATCATGTTTTGAGTATTCAGCATGTGTTAGACAACGAAGTTTACTCCGTCCCACGGGACATAGTATAACTCCTACCGTGACATCTGTATGATAATGTCATCCTCTTGATTGGTTACTTTGCAAATTAAAAGATATAAACACTTCTGTGGGTTAGGATAGGATCTTTTCAGAGTGGGTATTTCTATAAGGGCTAATTTTTGAGGCACTGTCCATGCTATTTACATGCTATTTAAGTAACAGTTCTGTTTAGATCAAGGAACTTGACTGCAGATCTGACTTGGATATGATTATTTGCCCAGAGTACTGTTTTCCCCAACCTCCTACTCTGATCCAATCCTCCTTATTTCCTTCCTTTTATTTTATCTATCTTTTTAATATTGTTTCCTCTACCTAGTACCATGATACTCATAAATTGAAAGCAAGTGTTAATAGTTTGCATGCTTAATGGGAATTCACCAAATAACATTAATGACATCAAATATAGTTTTTTATACCCGTTTATTATTTTTGAATTTTTCTTCAAAGAAATAATATCTTATTCATTCATCCATCCATTTATTCACTCAAAATTCACTCATTCATTCATTCATTCACTCGGCATCATGGAGAAAAATCAAGGTGATACAGATATGAACACTTCCCTTCAAAAAAATTTAAACCAGAATTAATTACTACTAAGCAAAAATAAAACCATAAAAGACAGTGATTGTCTTATGATTTAAATTATTTGATAATTGTTGATTTAAATAATAACACAAATTCAATAAAATACATCTGTTTATCTTACATCATTTTAATAATGACTAAAGGGGCAATAAGAATAATCACTATAATGTAGTATTTACTCTGTTAAATATTGCTCCTTGTAATCCTTGTGAGTTAGATGTTTTTTAGATTTAGATGTTTTTTTTCTTCTTATATTATAGTCAAAGACACCACAGAGCTTTTCAGTTCCTTTGGACATGAAAATGTTGGAATTTGAATTCAGGTTTCTGATGATTAAGCCTGTTCTCTTAGCCACTTAAAATATTCTGTGGAAGTTTGCAAAAGAGAACATTGATTATGGTGCTAAATGGAAAGGGGAAGCCAGGGCAGAAAGCAGAGAGAAGTGGCATTTCAGATAAATCTTGAAAGGGCAGGGAGGAGTTAATAACACTAAATTAAAAAAAGTAATTTAAAGTATTTTCCTTATCTTAGTTATATGAGCAGGCCGTTTTATAGTCTGAATAGGCAAGAAAAGGTCATAACGGCATTGATAAGGACCTGGGAGACAGATAGTTAGCACTTGGAAGGCGTAATGACTCTTGAAAATTATATGCGGGACAGATCAGAATCATTCAAGAAAATATTGGGCCAATTTCCAAAGAGATGCTTCTTACAGAATTTCTTTTCTTTCTCAGCAGGCATTCTTGCTCAAAGCAATTTGACTCATTCTGTTTTGTTCTTCCTTTGGGATTAATGTCCTTTCAAAAGCACAAAATAATCTTTACAATTTAAGGCAAACAGGCCTAGGAATTTGAAAGGACTAACTCTAGTTCTCTATGCCTATGATCAGAGTCCCTTCTCAAGTTTCTTTTTAGGGTCAAAATTGCTTTGTTCTCCACAGAACTTTTTGGGTTTATATTGACTAGGTCAATCCATGGGTTTCTGCTATCTCAGACACAGCTTAATAAGGAAGAATAGCTCTGAGGGAGCTATATATTCTTAAGACATTCAATCCCAACTCAAACATGAGTGGATCTCAGGAAATAAATTAACTGTGTCAACACTCACTGATGCAAAAAGCCAAGGAATGCAAATCTTCATACTTACTGAAGAGCAAGTATAAATCTCCAGTTAGCCTCATAACTTTGGCAAGCTTTACCTGAAAAATCAGATGCCCTTAGTCTTCTCACCAAAGAAGGCTGAACACTCTACCAAGTGGCTTGATATAAGGAGACCATGAGGATTGTTCAGTTATCTATCCTTCAATCCTTAAAAAGGTTGTCTGTCCATCTTCTAGACCCACTGATGAGCTTAATGGCAGAAGTTGGGATGTTCCAATGTTATTATAATGTCATTTTGTGTATTTAAGTTGGGGATAGCAAACTCTGATCTTTTGGATTAGATACTGTGGTAGCTTGCATTAGGAGAATTATGAGGTCAGTTAGAAATAATGGTTGAGTGGTAACATAGCTTGAGGACTTGAAAAGAAAGAAAATGAGTTTCTACACTTGCAGAGACAATGACTGTGATATGATTTTTATGAGTATCAGGAATAGTAAAATCATGGAACCTGTCTGCATTACTATGTTTAATTAGCTCCTATAAAGTACTTAATATCATATAGCCATAGTTTCTACCATTAAAACACAAAATTAAGAGCTAACAGAATTTTCGTGAAAATTAAAATATTGTATATATATGTATATATACACACACCATGCTAAAAATTTTAAAAGGGTATCTTTCTTTTTTTTGGTTTCATTATTATTTAAAATTGGTACTTCTTTGAATAATTCAATCTATGTGGTCCACCACACTCCAGCAGCATGCAGTTTAATTACTGGAATATTTTACTCTTATTGCTCTCTTCTTAGGCATTTATTTAGACCTGTGTTCTTCTGGACACCCAAATTCTGAGGAATAAGAAACAGATGAGCTTCTAATTAATTTGTATTCGAAGGAAAATCAGAGTCTATTTCTGTGAGGTCCTACATCAGTCAGTTAATTCTGGAACAGTTTGAGTTGAATAAAATGGATTTGAACCAGTGGCACCATTCAAGATGTTCTGTGCCAATGGCAGATGCAAATGCCATATATTTTAGGCTGCAATTCACAGGGAGGTGAGAACTTGATTATGACAAGCAGAAAAACCTGTGTTCTCTTATTTACCTTGTCCTCTGATCTTGGACTTCTGGGGAAGCTCTGAGCACAGGACCTCTCCAGAAGGCCCTGTCCCATTTAACCTTTCATGTTCATGCTCACCAGCTCTGAAACATGGCTCCCAGCACTGTCAGTTCTGTCTGATTATTTGCTTTCCTTTCATTTCAGGTTAGCTTTAAGCCTTGTATTTAACTGCACAGTTTTATGATGTCTTTTATTTTATCACAGTATAGAGGTCCCTTTTCATTTTTGTCTTGCATTTCGGTGGTGGCTCCATAACCTTGGTAAAATGACTTTCTCCTTCCTGAGGCTTTCCTGAGGCTGTGAGCAATTCCC